>VZRR01013926.1:0-22874 GCA_013398015.1 Oreocharis arfaki | reverse complement strand
GGCGGCCTTGAACCTCCCCGCTGCCCGTAGGCGCGTGACGCCGCCCCGCCCGCCCCGGGGGAGCGGGATTGGTTGGTCGGAGGGCGAAGGAGGGGGCGGAGCTTGCGTCACGCAGGCGCGGTGAGGGGGGGGTGCAACCCAGTGAGGAGGAGGCGGCGGCGGCGCGCGAGCGGCGGCGGTTGGTGCGCGCGCCAAGATGGTGAGAGGGGGAGCGCGCGCCCCGCTCCCTCAGGGGGGATCCGGGGGGACTGGGGGGATCCGGCCGGGAGGGGGCTCAGCCCGCTGAGATAATGCATAGCTAACTGACTCAGAAAGATTCGATAGGGAAGTGATAGAATAATCAACAGAAAAACGCGTGATCTGACCTCTGAGGAACTGATTATGTGTCTGTGAAACGACTGATGGCTTGATCGTACCTCGTTGCTGCTTGTCTTGTAATGTTTCGAGCTAATTCATTGAAGAATGTCTGATTGTTGCTCCTTGAGCTAATTGACCCGAGTGGTGAATTTGGACTTGAGCTGTGATTGCTGGTTGGAACAGACCAAGAGAAACAAGGACTGGTGGATGAATGCTGTGGGGTACTTTGCATTAATACTGGCTAATGGGCAAAGAAGTGGTTGTGGAAAAAGGAAAAGTCATGCATGCTGCTTTTAGTAAAGGTTTGGGGAGGTGAACCCTCCTGTGGTCGGAGCAGTTGCAAAGCAAATTTGATCAGGTCTTGGGCTGTTTTGCTGTGTGCCTGTCTAGTGAAAGGAGAGTTGTGCTTGAGGCGCATTTGGGAAATTCGTGTTTACTTGTGAGCCTGTGAGGGGAGTGGGTGACCCGAGGGGTATCTGCGCAGGAGGGTCCAGGGAGCAGCAGCATCCCCCTCGGTGGTGCTGGCAGGTGTGTCCGTGTCTGTGCAGCAATCCTGCCTTGGCTTGCTCGAGTTGTTGTTAAGCCAAGCGTTGGTGAGCCGGCTTAGCCCCGATAAACGGTCTGAATCTGATGTTACCAAGTGTTTTCCTTCAGATTCCCTCAGGGATTTGTGTTTGTGTAGCTGCACAGGTGTGAGCAAGAGCATGAGTTGTCTGCTGGGAGAAGCTGGCGAGCCCAGAGGATTGGGAGAAAAGCTTCCTCCAGAGAGGAACATTTCATATAAAATATAGCCTCAGCGTTGAAATGCAGCCATGAATCCTGTTGGGTTTTTTATTCGAGACCTCCTCCTGGGTTAATGAGAGTGGGTATTAGTGACATTTTGTGTGAAATACAGCTTCAACTGTGAAATGCAGCCCTGAATTCTGTTTTGGTTTTTAATATTTTTTAAGGGTTTTTTTCCTGAATGAGTGAGAGTGGATACTAGGGATATTTCACAGAATGAGTTAGGTTGGAAAAGCCCTCTGAGATCGAGTTGAATCTGTTTGGGTTCAGAGGGGTCTACTTGTTGATGAGAGGGAGCCAAGAACAATCTTCGAAGTTTAGGGGAAACAAGCAAAATCAGGGAGGCTGCACAGGCAGTGCCTGAGCTATGCTGTCACAGCAGAGCCTGATTTCCTCTCCAGCTGTCCGGAGGAAGCACAGTGATGAGACTTTGTGCCAGAATTTGGTCAAGGTGGAAATCTTTTCAGGAGCAACAACAAACGTGGGGTATTGAAGTGGGGAAGCAGAGCCACCCATCTGCTTTTTGGGGGAAATCTCACAATGTTGAACATGAGGAGACAGAACTGAGAGGTTAAACAGTAACAGTCTTCTGATTTAAAAGCAGTGATTTGTCTCCATGCAAGAGCTCTTTATTAAAGCTTTCGATAGGTAATCTTGCACAGTTATTTTATCTGAGGAATTTTTTTTAGGAAACCTTGAAATACAGTTACTTTGGTACAGAGGTCTTGATGCCTTGGGAGTTCACAAATACAGTATAAGCTGCCGATTTTTAGTAACTTCTTTATCAAGCTGGCATGAACCCCTTGGTGATGGAGGTTGTGTGTATAAAATGTTGCTCAGGAAATGGCAGTGGTTGGCTTGGTGCAGTTCAGAAGTTGCATGGGTGAAGGAAGATAACCTGCATGGTTGCTTGTGAAACAACTTCCTTCCTCATCTTCATTGTGATGACTAATATGTTATCTGAGCATCTCTGCGGAGAGCTTGGTGTCCACAGGGGGAAAAGGCTGCATGTTTTTTGGTTAAAATATCTGAAACCCTTTCTGAAACTCTTTCTGTGTGTGTAAATCTCAGAAGTTCAAGTAATATTTTTGTGGGTAAAGATAAACAAGGACGATGTTGTTCTTACATACTAATAGTAGCTCCTATTATGTTAAATGCTTAGATTACTTTATCCCATTTGCTGCCACTCTAAGGGACTCCCTTATTTCAGGGCTTGGAAAATGAAGTGTAAAATTTACTTTTAAGTGTAGAAGTGTATCTACTTCTGAAGTATAAAGTTTACTTCTAAGAGCTCAGAGAATAATCCCATTTCAGGAGTAATTGATGAAATACTCCGACTTAACTGTGTGGCTTTGAAGAGGGAAATTAAAACATATAAATGTTCTGTTAACGTGGGGGGGAGGGTTTAAATCTTGCATTCACCCATATTTTTTCTGGCTTATGTGATGCTCTGAAGCTTTGGACAAGCTGCATGCAGGCCAGCTTCAGTAGGCTTTATGCACAGATGTGTGTGACACAGGGATTTTTTTGTCTGTTTCACTTTCTAGAAGGATTTATCTCTCCCTCCCCTCTGGCATTTCCTCTTTGCAGAGCGAATCTCTGGTGGTTTGTGATGTTGCCGAAGACCTGGTGGAGAAACTGAGAAAATTCCGGTTTCGCAAAGAGACCAACAATGCTGCCATTATAAGTAAGTTCCAAACATGCCTGACAAAAATTGTCAGAAAATCCTGTCTCTCACCTCTTTCAGGTTCTGTGTAAGGTTGCTGCTCTATCAGGTAAACATGAGCCAGGAGGGTGTTTGTTCTGTGAGCTGCAGCACTTCCAATTCTGTCTGTAATTTTAACAATCTTAAAACAATGCTGTTCTTAGGATACAAGTCTCCATCCGCTCTTAGCAGCGTATTTATATTTAATTATGGCCCAGAGTCTACCACTGTTGGTAAAATGATTTTGGGAAGTCATGGGATACACTGAAGAAGCAAAACAGAATCACAAGGACTATAATTGTTGAGTGCTAAAAAGCTTCATGCATCCACTGTGTAAATCGATTGAAAAAAACATTGATCTGTGTTTTATTTTGATTTATAGTGAAAATCGACAAGGATAAGCAGTTGGTGGTGCTGGATGAGGAGCATGAGGTTTGTTAAATGAATTGTAAATAAGAGTATCTTCAGCCTGCAATGTATTGTTGTCTCTAAGGTACTGCCTTAGTTTCAAATTGTTATCAAACTCTTAATCTAATTTGGGTCATGAGCTTATTTAAATGCATGGTCACTCTGCATGTAAAGCACAGCACCATTAATAGTGAAACTATGCGGAGGCAATTAAGTTGACTAATTATTTGCACCAAAAAAAAAAAAGTTATTTTAAAGCTGTTTTAACGGTGTAAAAAAGCATCTTTGGCACCTGCTGGCTTTTTGAAGAGATTTCTGCTGTGTTTCCACGTAGATCTGCACATTTGCCTCTGAGCTGGTCTGCCATCAATTAGAAGCAGGATTGCTAATCCCCTGCAGACTCTAAATTTGATGGGTGGCATAATAAGGTCAGCCCAGTGTGTGGTGTTTCTTAATGGTCCATAGGGCAAAATTAAATCCTTCCCAGGGATTCGAGCATTAACCATAGCTCTTGTTCCCTAGAATGTAGAAGTTAATGTAACACTCAGATGTAATGGGGACTCTTTTTTGTTTGCTGAAGGAGGAAGGACTGAGTTTTTCAAACTTATGATTTATGTAGCTGATTTTAACTGACTCTGTGGTGTGTACTTGCTTATTTCTGTTTAGCACTAGGGTTGGCAAAGCATGGTAGCTGCCAGCATAGCCAACTAGAGCCAAAAATCTTTGCTAAACTCATTATGCCTAAAATAGGGATGGTTATTCATGCTAACATTAATTCTGTGTTTAGTCATAGGAGTCTGTTGGCACACAAGTCTTCCTAAACTGCTCTAGTAATTTGGGAGGTCCTTATCAGTTCACCTGTTGATGAACATCTGCCTTACAGGTGTTTCACTGCCCGTTATTCTGCTTTAACCTTCCAGTGCAAGATACTTGCTCAAATATTGCTTGTGTTTAATGTCACCAGGGTATTTCTCCCGATGAGCTAAAGGATGAGCTGCCCGAGAGACAACCTCGATATCCTTCTTATGCTGCTGCCATTTGGACTTACTCACTCCTGGAAGCTGTTCAAAATGTTGGACTTCACCTTTTTAGGCCAATAATTGCTGTAGTGTGATCTTGCTGATCCTTTATTTGTGAAATAACCCAGGGATCAGTTCTCAGGCTGCGCTGAACTGTTGTACCACTTGTTGAAACAATGACTCATTTAAGCCTTTCCTGACATTTTATTTCCTTTTAGACTATATAATGTTTGGGGAAGTAAAGCAAAGCCACGCTGCTGGTAATGTAAAGAAGTGAGTAAAACGTACCAGTTGGTGGCTACTTCTAAATATGGGAGTCTGCCTGTGTAACTCTGGATCTGTTTGGTACTTTCTCAGGATGTGGCTGTTGTTGTTTTGCTGCAGTTACTGATTCTGGCATTGGGCATGTGATCCAGGGAGGAATCCTTATTTTGAAAAAAAAGGAACAAAAGAGGGTCAAGTCAATTACTCTCTACCTATTAAATAAAAGGGGTACTTGAGTTATATGTGAAGAAAATACCTGCCCTATTAGCTGCAAAAGCTGGCTGGCACCATTCCCTGTGCTGTTCTGAATCTTTTCTTTCATGCCCACAGTGCAGTGGGAGGCTGTAAAACAGAAGTCCTGGCTAAAACTGTGGTTCAGATTCAGCAAAACACCTGAAACAATGAAGTTCTTGGTCAGCAAAGAAAGAATTGGGCTTTCATTAGGCCAAAACCACACTGGTGGGTGTGGGAAGTCTTTTTACCAAGTTGGGAGAGGAATATTTGCAATGAGAGGGTGATTTTTAGCTCTGATGTGAAACATTACTACAGAGACAGCCCTCACACAGAGGTAGGGCCAGTTCTGAAAGTCAGATGTGGAAGTGAAAACAGAACAGTGAGGTTATTATTACTAAATGAAAACATCATCTAAAATGCAACACTTACTTGTGCCTGCATCAAGCTCTGATAACTGAGGATTATATCCTACTAAAATAATTGATTTCTTAGTTTCTTTAACTTCAGAAAAAACATTTATTGTGTATAGTTACAAGTACCAGCATGAAGATGGAAGAGTTTCCTACCCATTGTGCTTTATCTTCTCCAGTCCAGTTGGTGAGTTAACATTGTGATTGGTAGCTACTGAGTGTTGTAAATGTGGGAATATTCTTTTCTAGGGAAGATAAAACTGAGTGCTTAGTGCTCTCAAGGAGGTTTTCCTGCCTTTGAGGTTCACATTAAGGACACTTAAGATGTATGATAGAAGAGATTCTCTTTTTTCCACTTCTGAAGGCTGAACTGGAGTGTTGGTTTCCTGCTTAGCTGGCCAAAAGGTGTGTCTGCCTAAATGTGCCTGTTCTCAGTGTGCTCAGCAACACCCTCCTCTGAAACATGGGGCCTGGAGCTCTCTGCATCTACTCATGGAGGTTTAACCTAATTTAACCTGTTTACTCCTCACATCTTGGGATGATGAATATAAAAGTGAAAACCCAAGGCATCAGGGGAATCCTGAAAACATGACCCTGTAAGGCTCAGGAAGTGAGTGGAGAGAGGCCTGGAAGACACCACCTCTGTTCCTGAGGGGATTCTGCTCACTTGTCTTTTGCTATTCAGATATTAGGGACTGGGAGGGAAGAAATTCCTCTCATCTCAGAAGGACATGGGAACCCATTTCTTTCTGAGGGTCTTAGAATCCTATTCCTTTCATTCTACCCAAGAAAGGAACAGGACTCTGTAAGAGGGTTAGGATGGGATTTGAGAGGAGAGTTTTCAGGGGGCCTGGATGTAGTGGGCAGCAGTAGAGGATGCCTCAAACAGTGCTGTGAGGGGACAGTCTAAAGGACTGTCGCAACTGTGGGTGAAAAGGAGGAAAAGAGGGCTCCCTAACCCAGATCTGAGCATGTGAAAGTGCTAGGGGAACAGGCTGTTCCAGGAGAAACACTCTAATCCTGGATCATCCCAAGTTTGCAGACAGCAGTATAGAGCATGCTCTGCTTGTGTCACAGCAACCCTCAACATCAACTCACCTGCACAGGGCACTGTGTAATTCTAATAGAAGCCAAATAACCTGGGTCTTGGTTTGGGCTTACAGAGCTGAATTGCTCCTGGGCTTCCATCTGTGTTCTGTATTGTAATAGTGTAGCTTGCTGGTACTACTGGATTATCCTTGTTATCTCCTGGAAGAAGATAAACTGATTGCATTGTTTTACCCTTCATTTTTCAGAGCTAGAGTAACTAGGTATATAAAAGGGTTTAGCAACTATTGAGCAAATTCTTCTGTAGTTACCTGAGAATCTCTCTGTGAATGTATTTAACTTTCAGTTTGGATTCTTAAAAAAAACCCCAACCTTATTTTTGAAGTGTTGCAGTCAAAATAATGAAACAAACCCTCTTTTTTTTCCCCCCCATAACTACAGGATGTAAGCCTGAGCAGCAGATGATGTATGCTGGAAGCAAGAATAAGCTTGTACAGACAGCTGAACTCACTAAGGTATAACTGGCTTTTGAAATAACTCTGTCCCCCTTCACTGCAGGTTGTTGTGTGTTTTGCTTGAAACAGCAAGAAAGGTTTTGTGACACTTTGTGATTACAGGGAACAGAGCCTGGTTTAGGAAGACTGAAGGAGGAGTATGTGTGGAGATTTCTGTACCCTAAAACACTGGGAGGAACAGTGTTCTCTAAAACAAAAATATCCCTCAGTAGGATGGACATCTTTGCTGAGGGGGAGGAATTTACTGATGGGAAGAATAGACTGAAGCCATAGTGTGGTGTGGAACAGATCAGTTTAGCTGGTTCCTGGGGCTGGATGCTTGCAGAACAGCCTGCAGAGCAAGTAGCATGTGCCAAGTGATGAACAATTTCTTCCTGTGTTGAGTTCTTCCAGTACTGGCACCAGAAGAAATCACTGCATTCACTAGGCCTAGCTGCATGTATATTTTAGAAAAGAAATGTCACCTATTTTTCATTTTGGAGGTCTTTGAAATCTTTGCTTAATTGGCACTTAGACTCCTTTTAGCCTCAAGCAGTAAAGCTTAATAGAGTCAGCTGCTTCAGGTTTTTCATACCATGTGAAATGACTTCAGCACTTCCAACAGCACTGTTGGGTCTTCCCCAATTTTAGGTCTTCCTTATCCTGCTGAGTCCTTTAACATCCCAGTAAAAATGTCTGTTGGGCCAGTAAGAGAACTATGAATCATAGAATGGCTTGGGTTGGCAGGGACCTTAATGTTCATTTGTTCAAACCCCCTGCAAAGGGCAGAGGCACCTTCCTCTAGACCCGGTTGCTCCAAGCCCCATCCAACTTCTGCTTCTTCCAGCTGTACGTTGTAAGAAAAGACAGCTCTGTTTTACATTAGACCTCAAGTTGACAAGAGTCAATAGGAAGGAAGCAGAAGATGGTGGAAACAATCAGCACAGCCTCAAGAAATCTTTTTTTAGATCTGTTTTAACTGCATCTTGGAGGCCTGAGAACTGTAAGCAAGCTTACTGGAAGACAGTAAGCAAGAAGAAAAGGGTGGTGAAAAGAAGGTGAAAGCCTGGGAAGTAGCTCAGTTGGACTTCCTGTCACCTCTGAAATGGGAGAAATTCAGCCTGAATGGCTTTTGAATGCAAGTATAGAGGTTAGTATAGGGTATAGAGGTTAATGATCATTCATCTTCCTCCTGAAGCAGGAGAGCACAGGCTGTCTCCAGTTGGGGTTGCCTGCTTGCTCTTCAAATGTGCTTTATTCTTGCCACTTGCTGAGCTGTGTTTCATTTCAGCTCACGCTGTGACTTCCTCCTGGTGTGATTTTTGCTCGTGACTCAGCTGAGTTCTCTCATCAGTCTCCAGTGACTTGCATATTAGCTTGGCTTCTGTTAAGCTGTTCTGTTCTTGTAACACTGAATTTTGGGGTTTCTCCATTTTGAAGGCCTGTGAATTTGTAAAATTACCTGGCTTCTGTCTGTGGGCATCTCATGGACTCCAGTGGGCAATGCAGAATTAACATTGTTTCTCTTCAGGCTATTTAAAAAAACCTCAAACCCCAACCAGTTCCTTGCCCACCTGGAGTGTAAAGAGTAAATTGGTGTTTTGGACCTTGCTTTCTGCTTCAAGACTGCACTAAAGGTTCATTTAAGATTTCTCAAAGCTTTTGGTTGGTAGTTTTCAGGTTGTTTTGGGGGTTTTGCCCACAGAAGCTGTGGCTGCCCCATCCCTGAAAATGTTCAAGGCCAGGTTGGATGGGGCTTGGAGCAGCCTGAGATAGTGGAAGGTGTCCCTGCCCATGGCAGGGGAGTTGGAACAAGATGATCTTTAAGGTCCCTTCCAACCCAAACCATTCTATGCTTTTAGGATTTTTTGGGGGTTTTTTCCCAAGTTTTCTATTTTGAGATATTTTACAGGTAAAACAGTATGCTACTGGATATTATGAATTGATTTAAGTTCAAAGAAAAAATAATTGTACGTTGGACTGAGCAAAATTGCTGAACTTTGGGCTTAAATCAACCTAGACATTAATTTTGTATTCTTCAAAATACCATCTTGCTGAGATAATGCATGTGAGATGGGGCTACTTCAGGGTTATTGTAAAATGTAGTACATGTGCTTTTCTCATATTCTTAAGGGACGAGAGTGAAGCCTAGAAACAGAAATGACGAGATTCTCGTTTAAGTTAGTGATGTTCTTTGCCACTTAGTCTTGTGTATTTTCCACTGATCCAATGCTTTCAAGAAAGCACCTGAAAATTGTAGCTTGGTGACTGGTTTATTGCAGCTCAGACAACGTGTATGGAAAGGTGCTGCTTGCATTGTGTGCTTATCTCTTTCCAGTCCCATACCTCAGGAATTGATGCAATGCCATTTTGTTTAGGTATTCGAAATCAGAAATACAGAAGACCTAACTGAAGAATGGCTGCGTGAGAAACTGGGCTTCTTCCACTAAGGAAAAACCTCTGTTCTAAGTATTTATGTACCATCCTGGTGATACTGGAACCAGACATGAATACTTAATCCAAGCAATGCACTGTATTCACAGCTGTCTCCTGCAGTATCTCTCTTGTGCAGAGTTTGTGCAAAGAATAGCAGGTCTGTCTCCATGAAGTAACAAATCTTTGCAGGTGTTTCCTTATTTGTACCTGCTAAAAGGGAATACTCCTCTGCAGGGACTCCTTTTGCACTCCTGTGACTAATATTTCTGTAACTAAAATAGTTCAGTTCTGGATTTATAACCGTGTACAAACATCATTTGGAAGCTGACGCTAACTTTTTCTGAGCTACAAACGCATCCTTATGACACACATTAGCCATTTATATGCAGGATTTGTGTACTGTCACTTACTTACCAGATTTTTTGACTTAATGTCTTCTCAATTTTGAAAACTACTCCCTGGAAGCATTCGTTTGGTATTAAAAAGTCAAAATCCTTGTACAGCAAATCCATCCATTTATCTTTCCATCGAGTCCATGTGAACTGTCTCAAATTCTTGGAACTAATTTTTGTCATTCCAGTAATTCCTCAGTTGCCTGAGTCAATCTTTCTAAATTTCAGGGCAGAGCTTTGACTGTCCAGTTCTCATGCTAATACAGTCTCACAGGAACTAGCTGATAACTAAGGGCTGAACTACAACTCTGGTTCCTCTTGTACCAGATTTCTTCTTGCATCTCTATTCTGACACTGTTGAGAAGTTTACCTCTGCTCATTTCCTGTTATCTGAACACCTGGTGATACTGTGTGCCTTTCATTTGTTAGCTTTAAAAGGACTTGAGAATTTTACACTGCCACTTCTTACAAATTTGGTAAAAATTTTGTTAAAAAATCCAAGTAATATTTGTTCCTAGTGCCTCGTGCTGCAGTTGACATCTGTTAAAACAAAAAGCCAACCTCATTTTCTTTGAAATTCCAATCATCTGCTCCATTTGTAGGAGTCAGGAGGTTAAAGCTTTTCATGATAATGAACAATTTATATCTCTTTTGTTATAAAAGTTGGCCACACGTAGCTTTTGAGTACTTTAATTACAGCCTCTAACTTTCTTAACGGCTTTTTGGTCAAAATTACATTCCAGATGAAGCTTTTGCATAAGTGATCACTTGATTTTCGTCTACTTAACGGTTCATCTCTTTGAAGCAGCAAATCTAATGTGAAAATAGTATTTAACTTTTATAAATGACCAGTCTTTTTACAAGCCTGTTTTATATTGAATAGAGTAGTTGTCTGATGTGGGACACGTTCAGCCCGTGCCGTGGCAGGAGGAGCACTCATGGGACAGGCTCTCCCTATCTTGCTCGTGAGCGTTTGTTGTGCTGCTGAACAAGTATCTGCGTAAGAGCAGCTTCCTGTTGATAACATACCTTAAAATACAGCTGCCCCAACCAATCTGCTCGCTGGGAAGGAATGCAGTGTTAAATTTGGAGGCCAGTATTTCATGCTGTGAAACCTTTGCTGAAAGTGGGGTTATTTTTCATTTGTCAGCGTAGGCTGTGTTAGTGTTAAAACACTAATTCCTGCAAGATCACAAGGAATTCATTTGCAAAGGTCCTCAGCGTTGGTAAATCTCTTCTTAGTTTGATGTTATTGCTCATTTATTTGTATGTAAATCTGACTTGAGAGGAGCTTTTCCAAATACATGTTGGAATGATCCAATTAAATCGATCTTTTGGTGCGGGAAAGAAGTGCTTGTAATTAAATTTCTGTGTTAACATACTGAACTGGAAAAACAATTTCATTTCCCTGGACGAAAAAATGTTGATTATGAAACTGTTGCTTGATCATTCTGTACTGCGGATCAATAAAAACAATGTCTTTTGTGACAAACATTGTATAAATAAGACTTTGGCTTAAAGGATAGTGTCATTCCAAGCATCAGTCTGGAAATAGCAAGAATCTCTTTTGAGGTTTTTTTGGGGATTGTACTAAAGGTGAGGCATGTCAAAGTACAGTGTGGGTGAGAGGGAAGCTGCTGCTTGGAATGTTCAGCTTGATTTGCAGTGGGGAAAAACTGGATTAATTGTATCTGTTGTACTTTGTACACTGGTGGGCTGCCAGCAGCCAACTGCTGCCTGCACAGGTCTGCACAAAAGTAACTGTACAAGGGGCCTGTGTCAGGAGGGAAGGGAGGAGCTGCTGCGTGAAACGATCGAATTTGACCTTTCATCTCTGGATTGCTCCACCTTCTGCCAAGAAAACATTGCTCCTTACAGCTGAATCTTCAGCCAAGTTCTTCCACTTCACATGTTCTCGTGCCTCACTTAAGCACTTTCTGCCTTGGGTGCTGCCCCTCCAGCCTTGCAGGAAGCAAACAGATCCTCATGAGAGTGTTAAAGCCCAGTTTCTCCTGAAAGGTGCTGTTGATGCTGCTCAGCCCACCAGTATTACTCTTCAGCCAGCCCTGCCTGGCAGCTGTTCCTCCCTGCCCTGGCTGAGCTGTGGAGGCAGCTGCAGGTACTGGGAGGACGTGTGTGCAGAGGGTGTTTGCTGTTCCAGCCTTGTTTGTGTTCTCCTTGGTCTTAATGCAGTGTTTTGACACAACTGGCTGCTGCTAATTGTCCTGGGCTCTTGAGATGCAGGTAGTGCTAACACTTGATTAAACAAAGACATCATTATGTCCAGGTCTTTCCTGCACAAATCATCCTTGTTTTCATAACATCCTTTCCTGTTATCTGTAGAACTGTGTGTTCTGTGCTGCTGCCCCCCTAGGCTCAGTGGGAGGCAGATGAGTCCATGTTCAGGCCAGTATGTTCCAGCTGGGCTTTGCTGGTAAGTTGCCCATCTGTAATCACACATTTCTCTTGAATTTTCAGACCTCTAAAGAGAGAATCTAGAGGACAACATAAATTATCCTAGGGGAGCCTTTGTAGCTAAAGGTCTGAGAGTCAGCATTTTCCATTGGGAGCTCCTATTTTTCAGGAGTTAGTAAGTTTGCCATAAAATCCTTGGTCTGGAGTTAAAGGTCTCTCCAAGGGAGACTTCTACCACAATTAATCAGGTTTGCTTTAAATATTGACTAGATGGCTGGGATACAGCTCTTGTAATCCTATTCATTGATGGTAAGCTGAATTAAAGCATGAGTTTGCATGTCAGCCCATGAAATAGACTTGTAGTGTTTTGAATATTTTTAACAAAAAATGTAAATGCTGGTATTTGATGGTTTAAGTGTATTTCTAGTATCATGAATACTGTTCTGATCTATTAAAGGAGGCAATAATGCAGGTGTTGACACCTTTTTCACTTCTCCAAAGGAGCATCTTTTGCATTTGTACCAGGATTCCATTTTTGTATCTTAAACTGTAAAGTAGCTGGTCCAGAAACTGTGTTAAACTGATGACAGGGGTCTGACTCAAACAGGCAGAAGCAAGAGAATTCAATTCCTTACTTCAGTGCATTCCAAAAATAAATATCATGCGACATTTTTTTACACATACATGTAGTGAGTATGAAATGGAGTCGTGGTGGGACATGAGAAGGGCTCAGTGAAACTCTTGTGTTTGTTCTGTGGTTCAGGCTCGTCTTAAAAGGTTTGAGAGGTTCATGGCCAGATTTGAGAATTTGGCAGTTCCATGAAAATACCAGTAACCAGTACAACTTCCATACGCTGTTAAGTCTCTGCTACTTCACATTGCATGTTTACTTTAAACCAAATCTTTTTTTGCTAAGCATGGTGCTTGTATTGGTTTAAATAAAATGTTTCATTAAGAGGTTGTGTTGCCCTGTTTTAATTGCAAAGTGGTTCTTGTCTAACAGGGAAAATCTGGTAATGCTTGGTATGACCTTCCTCCTTCTCTCAGCTTCCTGGAGTTTGCTTTGGACTTGTAGCATATCGTCAGTCTTGAGTGCTCCCTCATTTGCTGTTCTGCCTAAAATAATTCCTGTTTCCATCTGTGTGATGGGGAGGAGAGGAGCTGATGGAACGCTGCAGGGAACTGCTGTGCTCTGCTGCTTTGCACCTTTGTGTCACAGACCTCCCACTGCCTCCAGGTGAGCTGCAAGGCAGCGTGGGCTCGATGTCAAGTCTGGAGAGTCACATCAATTTCCCTGTTCCACCTCTCCCGCAAGGCCAAGGCTCCTGGCAGAACCTGGATCTGTGGAAAGCAATACAGAGTGCAGGTGCCCCCTGAACAGTGTCAGAGTAGCTGTCAAGGAAACCCCAAAGCTTGAAGGAGACAGAGAAACTTGGTACTTTTACCTTCCCACAGTTGTTGGCTCATCTCCTGCCCAAGAGACCACTGCATCAATTTGATCTAAGCACTCCTTTTCTGCATTCTTGCTGTTTCAGGCTGTCATGATCTTTGGAGATTTTGATTCCTCTGTTGTTGAAAAAACTGCCAGCTGTAATCCAAGGAATTCAGCTTCAGTACCTGACAGATTGTTTCTGCCAACACTGAAGAACAGCATTAATAGACCACAGATTAGACATGATAGAAACAAACCCCTTTGCTCCCAGGTGAGAGAACTCTGTGAAGGAGAAAATGCACAGCTGCTTCAGCACATCTGGCTCCCGACTGGCATCTCCGTCACTGAGATGGCAAAAGCTGTTGCCAAAAGCTTGGGGAAGAAAAAGCTGCTGTGGGAGAAGGATGGTTCTCCAGAAAAGGAGAGGGGGAAAAAAAGGAATAAATAGCTCTCCTATGGGAGGAGAAGGTCACCTGTAGGGTCCTGTGCCATTCTCTGCTGGTCACTGAATGCGCTTCGCTAGGAAATGGGCAACAATTTATTGGTACTGCCACATCGCAGGCAGTAAAAACAACAGCAGAATAAAGAAAATTGCCAGGAGATCCAGGGATATGAAGTGAAGGGCAGCTGCTTCCATCCAGGAAAGGTCATTGGCTTCTAATAGTTATGATGAAAAGGTCAGTTGGGTGGTGATAAAGTCAAAGCAAGAGAGGGAGTAGGAATCAAAATGGGAAACCTCTGCACAGCAGGACAAGCCTGCAGCCTGAGTATCTTGCAGCTGGTGCTTTCCCTTCCAAGCGTGTGAAGAGATGGCTTGCCCAGGGCTGGGAGTTTGCTAAGGAGATCCCATGGCTTGGCAGGGTGTCTCGGAATAATACGGAGGAGAGCTGTAGTTTGTTCTAGAGGAGCTGGAAGAGGAATCATAGGATGGTTTGGGTTGGAAGGGACCTTAAATACTATCCAGTGCCACCCCTGCCATGGGCAGGGTCAGCTTCCACTATCCCAGGCTGCTCCAAGCCCGTCCAGCCTGGCCTGGAACACTTCCAGGGATGGAAGCTGGGGAACAATTACTGTATGTCCCATATGTGACAGAGCGTGTGAGTGTGCCCATGTCTACTGCTCCATGGGTTGTGGGATTGACTGGAATACAAGCTGGCTCCCCCAAGCTCCTCACCTGCTCCTCACAGGTGAAGTTCCTGCAACTTCCTTTAGGTGCAACTTGTTTAGGTGCAGGTGAGGGTGGGAAGCCAAGCATAGGCAGGTGAGATACGGTGCCATTGAGAGGCAGAACAGATACTGAGCAGCCTTAAGAGAGAGGGTTGGTAGGGCTGTGGGAAGGACATGAGGAGCTCCTTGGGTGTAAGAGAGGCTGGGATTTGTTCAGCTGTGCTCCTGTATGGCAGGGGTGAGGATTTAAGGTGGGCCTCACCCCTTGGAACAAAACTGAAGCTGTGGCAGGTGGGTCACCCCCTGCACTTGTTAGTTGGCACAGTTGTGTCAGCTGCAGTTTTGGTGATGTACTAAAAGGTCTAAAAAAATTAAGCTGTGCTTCCTGTGGGAAAGCCTGCACAGAGGAGTTTAAAAATGCTGGAGAGCTTGGATTTGGCTTCTACACATGTAACTCCAGTTTGGTTACATTCTCTGCAGGGGCTTCCCTTAGGGCAGGTGACTGCTTCTCTCTGGCAGCAAAGGGAGAGCTGTGGAGATGTCATTTGTTCCCACCTCCTGCAGAAGGGAACTGAGCCCAGGGAATTGGTCCTGTGTGCTGAGCTGGCCTTGAGGCTGGTCTGGGCACACAGTTTAAATTATAACTGCTGGGGAAGACAGAATTTTTCTGGGATCTGAGAGGCAACCCTGGTGTTCTTGAAGAGCAGCCTTGAACTGCCAGACATGCAGGTGTATAGGTTCCTACAGCACAGCAGGGAAAAGGAATTGTAGTTCTCAAAATACGTATCTGGGATCAACATCTTGGGGAATTGGCATCCTGTCTCTGGGCTGCACAGTAAGGGAGTGGACAGGCTTGCTTTGTGCTGTGTTCAAGGCATTGGAAATGTCAATTCCAGCATTGTTTTAATAAATACAGTTCTGAAGTACAAGGATCTCTGGCTTTAGCTTTTAATTTTTCCAATTAATACACATTTGTATCTGGCAGGTTTCTATATTGAAAGGTTGAGCATAAGGCTGAGCAATTGCATACCTGAAGTTTTCTATTAACACTCAATTTTCATTTTGTGGGAAGCAGCAAAGGGTGAAATACTAACCAGTGGCTGTTCTCTGGTGGTGGTTAGGACACTGCTGGCATGGCATCGACCTGTTGGAGTGAGTCCACAGGAGGCCACCAAGTTCATCAGAGGGACAGAGCACTTGTGCTGTGATGAAAGGCTGAGAGATTTGGGATTGTTCAGCCTGGAGAAGAGAAGGCTTCCAGCACCTGAAGGGAGCCTACAAGAAAGATGGAGAGAGAATATTTACTGAAACTCAAACAGTAGGTTTAGATTGAATACCTGAAAGAAATTTTTGACTGTGAGGGTGGTGAGGCTCTGGCACAGATTATCCAGAGAAGCTGTGGCTGCCCCATCCCTGGAAATGTTCCAGGCCAGGTTGGACAGGGCTTGGAGCAACCTGGGCTAGTGGAAGGTGTCTCTGCCCAGGGCAGGGGGATTGGAACCAGATGATCTTTAAGTCCCTTTAAACCCAAACCATTCTGGGATTCCACCACTCTAAGTTCACATCAGTGTAAACTTGGGCACTGTTCCCCTGCCAGGTCTTGCAGGCTTTTTTCCGTATCTGCTGTTCCTTTGGGTGCTGTTAAGGTGCTGTGATCCTGCGTGGATAACGGGCTGTCTGATGCAGTGTGTATGGGCAGCATCCCGAGCAGCCTTGCCGTGGTCTGTCCAACTTCCTTGTGTTTTCTCTAGCCATGGAGCGAAGGGGATGATTTCAATGCATTTGCATAGATGTGGTTAATCAGAGTGCCCCATTGTGTCCCACCGCGGGGGGGATTGTCTCCTCCGGACTGTCTCATTGCGTTTCATTCTTTCAAGGACTGCAAACACACTCTGGGTTAGCCCTGTTCACCTCTGGAGCAGTGTGAGGTGTCTCCTACAGAACGTGATGGAGCTCGGCTGAAACTCCCCTGACAGCTCTCACAGCTCCTCAGCAGGGCACAGAGGGGAGATAGGAGCGATTATCATCCAGAGGGACTCTGAATGCAGAACAGATGTAACCAGCGGGAAAACAGCACGTCTGTCTTTCACGGCAAATTTACTCCTGCGACGGGGAAGTCCCATCCAGGCTGTTTGAAAGGCACACACTGTTACCCTGTTCCTGCTGTTCTGTGCCATGAGCCCCATGAACGCAGCTTCTCTTCCCTTTCCTGCAGCCCTCGGCCCAGCAATTAATATAATGCACCCTTGAAATCCTTGTGCCAAACAGCAGCTGGTGTTGTCACCTCGTTTCTGGGGAAAACTGGAAGACAGCAGAAGAAAATGGGGCAGAAAACATTCAGTTGAACGGGAAAGGGGCAGCAGCCATCTTGTACTTTCACTGAGCCTTAGAGGATGGAAGTAGAGCAAAAATCAGGGGTCATTGTCCCTATGGAGCTGAAGAAGGAACAAGAGAGATCTAGCGTTTCTTCAAAATAATGTCTAATTTTAAATATCTACTGTTGGAAAATGCTGCTTGATAACTGGAAGGAGAACATGCTCGCCTTGCTCACAATTGCAGTCTGCCTGGCCATCTGCTCTGCCAGCAACAAATCCTGGATTGATCTGTGAGTGTGATTAATTCAGCAAGGACGGCGGGATCAAGGGATCAGCCAGAGACAATATTTATACCCTACCTCCAACTGTGAATGTGCAATTGTTTGGTTCAGGAGTACAAAACAAATTGTATAGCTGTATTACTGAGAGAATGGAAAAATAGAAGCGCCCACTCAACAGCCTTTCTTGGATGGCCCCATTCCAGGGTCTGTAAGTACAGTTTAATATAAGCCCCCGTTCCCTGTCTGGGAGGTGAACAAAGCTGTTCTCATCTACAGAGAACTTCTGCATCTTTAGTGCTGCTGCCTCATTCCTGTGGTTTAGTCCTAAAACCTTGGAGGTACTGGCTCTGTGCCCTCATCCCTACGGCCTGTGGATGTGGAGTGTGAGCCAGCCACTCCACCCAGCTCCCCGTGCCTGAGGTTACTGGTGAGAGAACTGGTGCAGACACGGGGACAGAGCAGAGCTGGACTTCAAAGGTCAAGAACAACCAGTGGGGTGGATTTCTAGCACCAGTACAGCTTTGAGCTGATTTGATAATACGGATGTAGCTGGAGAGATCAAAAGCAAGATTTGTGAAGGAATTTAGATGTGGATGGAAGCTTTTGAAATCAAATTTAGTGTGATTCAAGTGTGTAAATACACATTGGACCTGAAGGTGCCATACTCAGGGCCACAAAGAATGTCTGTGGGAGAACAGGAAGACCAAAGTCAGAGCCCTCCACAGCTTATTTTTTCTGATACAAAGCTGAAGTTGTGCGAATCTTGCCTCCTTTTAGGCAGACACAATAAGGATGTTAATCCCTGGAAGTGTTCCAGGCCAGGCTGGATGGGGCTTGGAGCACCCTGGGATAGTGGAAGGTGTCCCTGCCATGGCAGGGGGTGGAACTGGATGATTTTAAGGTTCCTTCCAACCCATGCCATCCTGGGATTCTGGGGTTCTAAGAGCTAAGGACTAAGGGTGACATTTTTGGAGTCACCACTGCTACAGCTAGGCTAATGCAGAATGTTTTGGAAAATCCCCCTCTTTGTTGATGAGCAGCCAAATCCTGAAATGAATTACAATTATTTTTTTTTAAATACAACTCTTGGTCCCTTTTCCTGATAACACACTGTTATCATGCTCAGAATTGTGTGGAAAGCCATTAACAGGAGCTCTACCCAGCATGAGAAAAACAAACCCTGTTATTATGAGGACAGGTTGAGTATTCAGTGTTTAGCCTATTAAATGAAGACTGTTGCCATCTGACCGTGAATGTTGGAGGGATTGAGGCCACGGCTGGATTCTGTAATGAGTCCTGGTGAGATGCCTGGCAGCGCCCATGTTTTGAAATTGGGTTTTAAAATGTGATTGTTTCTCTTGAGACTGGCTTTCATGTGCGGTGGAATTTATAATGTTAATTTGTTTATGTGATCACTACTGAATGGGAGAGCCTAAGCAAAGATTCTGGAGGTGAGTTAATCAGTGTAACAGGAAAGGGTATTTGCTGGTGTGGAAGGGGATGGGGGCACTTGCAAGTGCAGGGATCTGTTCCTGCTGCTGATCAAAGACTGAACCAATGTCTGTTAGTGGATAAAGGAGGTAAGTGGGTGAGGAGTTCTGTGCTCTTGCTGCTCCTGATGTGCACTTACAGGTGTGCAGGAAGGTGACCTTGGCTGGAATCTGTTAGAGAAACTCAGAGAGTCTCTGCCAAATGCACAGAATCACAGGGTGGTTTGGGTTGGAAGGGTCCTTAAAGCTCATCTCATTCTACCCCCTGCCATGGACAGGGACACCTTCCACTATCCCAGGCTGCTCCAAGCCCCATCCAGCCTGGCCTTGGACACTTACAGAGATCCAGGGGGAGCCACAGCTTCTCTGGATAATCTGTTCCAGGGCCTCATCTCCCTCACAGAGAAGGATTTCTTCCCAATATCCCATCTAACCCCATCCTCTATCAATTTGAAGCCATTCCTCCTTGTCCTGTCACTCAATGCCTGTATAAAAAGCCCTCCCCCTCCTTTTTATGAGCCCCTTAAACTGCAGATAAATATTCGTTTTTTCCTTTCCTGAAAACCCAGTAAGCCAAGTCTATTAAAGTCAGCGGGATTTTTATTACCAAGTTCAATAGTATTAGATTTCTCCTTGATATCTATAACTGAAATGACAATTTTTAATGTTGAAGGATGTGGTTAACCTGTGCATTTCTACCATGATAATTCAGAGAAATTGCTCCATAATCTTTCCTCACAGCTCTCTGCCAAAAACTTCCTCATGAACAGCCTGTAACACTCTGAATTATGACTGATTATGTGGCTGTTTTCCGATAAGGACAAGTACTTGAGAGGGATTTAAGATGAAGTGAACAGACACTGACATTTTCCCTGGGGATTCCAATCAGGATTAAACTCAGTGTGTCCAGACAAATGGGAAAGTGCATTAAGAGCTGTGGGCCATCTCCAGAGCTCCACTGTGCCTTCCTGACATGGTTTACGAAGTTTAATCGGAGAAAATAGTCATTGTTTGATTTGAGATCCCAAATGAATGTGAAATGAGAATTGATTAGACCCTTTTCTACAGAATTTGCTTTTCATTTCCTTTTGTGTTATCTTAAAAAAAAAAACCAATCTATGATACAAGAAATCCTTCAGTGCTCAAAGCTTTGTTGTGCAAGATTACAGCTGCCTTCCTCGTTTCCTGACAGGATAATTGCAGCTGAATGGTATGCCAGCACCCGAGGGAATAAAACACTGCATTCCTTGAGGCAGAACCAGGATTAATTGCAAATGCAAGTATGTGGCTGACACACCTTTTTACTTCTGATACTGCACATCCCTGTTGCACAACATTTTGATGTACGAGAAATCATCAAATACAGAAGAACCTACCTTGAATGGATGGAACTGCAGTGGAAAACCAGCATTGCCCAGCCCCAAGGTATAACAGGATCTCTGCACACATCCTCTGTTTCTCTACCTCCCACAGCTCTTCTAATGCAAACTGGCCTCCTGGATGGCTTTGGAAAAGCCTGAACCAGAGAGTTTGAATGCTGGATGTCAGGTTTTCCAGCACAGTCTAGTTTAATGGCTGCGGGAATAAGTGTGCCTGTGCAGCTCAAGGGTACTCCAAGTAAGAAATTAGCAATTTGCTAATAAATAAGGCTAAAGAAGCACCAAGTTATATGAAGAAAGCCAAGTTATTGCAGAGGAATTGCAGAAATTGTTGTTTCTGGCTCCTCAGGAGCGAGGGATGAGGAGTGGTTGGGAGGTGGCTGTGATGCACTGCCAGGGCCTGTCTTCCTAACCCCATCCTGTCACCCTGAGCTGGACGGAAACCACAACAGACTCAGCCCTTACTGATGTTCTCACTGCCTGATGGTCGTCCTGTCTATCCCTCTGGCAAAGCAATGGGAAGGCTCCTGGGACAGAGTTGGGAATGGCTCAGAGCAGCTGCCTGGGCTGCAGTACCCACCCCACACTCTCCTGGCCTTGTGTTTTCTTACCTTCTAATTAATCTCAGAATCACAGACCAGTTTGTGTTGGCATAGTCCTCAAACCACATCTCGTTCCAACACCCTGCCATGGGCAGGGACACCTTCCACTAGAACAGCTTGTTCAGGGCTCATCTTCACTAAAATGTATTTTAAAATCTGTTTTCTGGGTTTCACATCAAAGTTTCATGGGTCATAATGACACCTCAGCGGTTTTATTGGGAGTAGTTTGTGGATGAGATGGGTGATTTTATACTGAAACATCAACTTTATCTTTGCAACAGCTGATTTCCTAAAGACAGCTCATTTGCTACAGCTTTTCCTGTATTTTGGTGAAGGAAATAAAGTTTCTGCTCATCTCTCATTGTGACACTCCATTAACTGTGTATAAAGCTTTCCAGCAGATAACACCGGAAAATATTATTTAGTTTGGCAGCTGTTGGTTTTATGGAAATCATGCCTCACTCTGCTCCAGAGGAAATGATTACAGCAATGTCACCCCGGCTTGCCTTTACTGCAAGGTGTCACTGCTTAAACTGAAACAACTTTTACATGACCCTTTGGAAGGAGAGTGGGGTGATCTTCTCAAACTCTTTTCTCGTCTTGCTGTTTCCTTTGGGCAGGCTCCAAGTTGTATCGATTTGGGATTGTATGACCAGCCCTCCCTTCCCCAGGGCACACACACAGCACAGCCTTCTGCAGCATTTCTTCTTAAATTTGCATCTCTCTTTTCTCCAGATGTAGCTTTTGCTAACCAGGAAATCTGACAGGATAGGACACGGGGGAATGGATGTAAACTAAAAGAGGGAAGATTTCTATGAGGTATTAGGAAGAAATTCTCCCCTTTGAGGGGGGTGAGGCCCTTTTCTGTGAGTTGCAGAGAAAAGCTGTGGCTGGCCCATCCCTGGAAATGTTCAAGGCCAGGTTGGACTGGTCTAGTGGTAGGTGTACCTGCCTATGGCACTGGGTTGAAAATCGACAGTTTTAAAGTTCCTTTTCAACACAAACTCCTGGAAAAGCTGGCAATCCATGGCTGGGACAGGTTCACTGTAGGCTGGGTTAAGAACTGTCTGGATGGCCGGGCCCAGGCAGGGGTGGGGAATGGTGCTGCATCCAGTGGGTGCCTGGTCACTGGTGGTGCTCCCCAGGGATCAGTGTTGGGCACTGTTTAATGTATTTACTGATGATCTGGATGAGGGGATTGAGTCTACCATTAGCAAATTCATGGACAACGCCACGTTGTGTGGGAGTATGGATCTGCTGGAAGGCAGGAAGGCCCCGCAGAAGGACCTGGACAAGCTGGATCAGCGGGCTGAGAGCAGCAGTCTGAGGTTGAGTAAGACCAAGTGTCAGGTCCTGCACTCGGGTCACAACAACCCCACGGAGTGCTCCAGGCTGGGGCCGAGGGTCTGGAAAGTGGGGAAGGACCTGGGGGTGCTGGTTGACAGCGGCTGGATGTGAGCCCAGGTTTGCCCAAGCGGGCAAGAGGCCAGTGGCACTTGGCCTGTGTCAGCAATAGTGTGGCAGCAGGACCAAGACAGTGGTCGTCCCCCTGAGCTGGGCCAGGGGGTGAGGCCACCAAGTGCTGTGTCCAGTTCTGGGCTCCTCAATTCAGGAAGGACATCGAGGGGCTGGAGCACGTCCAGGGAAGGGAATGGAGCTGGGGAAGGCTCTGGAGCCCCAGGAGCAGCTGAAGGAGCTGGGAAAGGGGCTCAGCCTGGAGAAAAGGAGGCTCAGGGGGAACCTTGTGGCTCTGCACAACTCCCTGGGTGCAGCCAGAGGGGGTCAGGCTCTGCTCCCAGGGAACAGGGGACACGACAAGGGGAAATGGCCTCAGAATGTGTAAGGGGAGGTTTGGACTGGACATTATGGGAAATTTGTCCACAAATGGAAAGGGTGGACAGTCACTGGGAAAAGGTTGCCCAGGGAGGTGGTGGAGTCCCCATCCCTCGAGGTGTTCAAGGAATGACTGGACGTGACACTCAGTGCTCTGGTCTGTTGACAAGGTGGTGACAGTCACAGGTTGCAGCCGATGATCTTGGAGATCTTTTCCAAACTAAATGATGCCGTGATGCTGTGATCCCACGATTCTGTGCCAACCTCCTCTCACACCGCGCTCTGTTTGGCGCGATCGCACCTCCTCCTCCCACACTTTTAACGTGAAAAACCCGGTTTTTTTGTTCCATCCCCTCACACACCGCCCCCCCATGAAATGGCGGCGGCGGGCGGGGCCGGCAGGGGGCGCTG
>VZRR01013922.1:871511-1025604 GCA_013398015.1 Oreocharis arfaki | reverse complement strand
AGCCGAAGGGGCGGGGCCCGCCCGCCAATCACCCCGCCCCTGGCAACCCGGCGCCCCTGGCGACGGCGAGCGCGGCGCCGATTGGGCGGTGCCGGAGCGGGGGGCGGAGCCTCCGAGGAAAGATGAATCGGAGGGGGCGGGCACTGCCCGGCGCGCCCCCCGTGGCCCCGCCCCCTGGCGCGGGAGGCGCAGGGCGGGGAGCGCGCCCCACCCAGCGGCCGCCCGCGGAACTGGGCTCTTAAAGGGGCCGCGCTCCCGGCCTGCCCCGCAGAGCCCCGGACCGCGCTGCCCTGTCCCCCGCCGCACCGGGTGCGGCTGAGTGCGTGAGCCTGGTAGCGTGTGTGATGACGGGACCGTGCGCCCCTCTGTGCCACTCTACTGGCAGCCTGGTTTACCTGTGCCACTCATTGGCATCCCTTTCTCTGCAGTCCCATCCCAGCTCTCACGCATCCCACCCTTTGCCATCTCACCCCATTCTCTCCCAGCCCATCCCGTACATCCCATCCTACCTCACCCATCCCATCTCATCGTATCACAAGCCTCCCCACCCCATCCCCACCACACCATGATTCCCACCACAGTGACAGGGATGAGTGTTGTGATCCCAGCCAAGCTGAAACCATACAGAGAGCACCCTGAAGTGACCTCTCCCAGGACCTACCTCTACCCACCAGGTGCCTTCCCCACCACATTCCTCATGGGAGAAGGTGCTGGTCATTGCGCATGCACCCATAGCTTCCAAGCCTGTGGGTGCCTCAGTCTTTTCCCTCTGTCCTGACCTTGCAATGGGAAGGTTTTGAGACCCTCTCTGGGACAGACTCTGCTCCCTCAGGATGGTGTATCCACACACTCTGTCCTGGTGGTTGGAACCGGCACTTTCACATCCTTCAGGACAGACACGTACCTGCCATGATGGTTGTGGGACACAGGCTGCGACCTGTTCTGGCCCTCTACGCTGCATGTGCCCCTCAGACGCCTGGGGAGGCTTCACTTGGGCTTACCAAAATTCCCCACGTCTGTGATATTGGGGAATGCTGATGCCCCTGGTCTCTGGGAGTGGCTGGAACTCCAGCAGGTCCAGGGCTAGTGGGGTGCATGGCTGGTTGCTTCACCCTGGGCAGCCTTGTCCCCCTGGCAGAGCCATCTGGGCTGTCCCCATAGACACCTGCCATCTGCAAGTGGCACCTCCCCACAGTGCTCCTGCCCCAGAAACTTGCCCCAGAAACTCCCTTGCCATGCAGCCCCAGCCCTCACCCCACACTGGCGCAGTGGGGTGGCCACAGGACCACACTCCCGGCCACCTTTCCTCTGGCTGCTGGCAGGAACAGGAATTTGGGAGGTTATCAGGGCTGGCTCTGGTTGACCCTTCCTCTGTGAGGACAGACACAGAGCACATCCATATCCCCTCTGCCTTCTGCTGTACACTCCCAGGGCTGTGGATGGGCATTTTCCTTCTGTGTCCTGGAAGGATTTGGCTTCCCAAATCCTGGCCAGTGAGGTTGCCACAGACCTGAGCTCTGCCTGGGCAGCTGAAAGTTTGCAGATGACCGACTCCTACTGCAGGAATGCTGGCATCCTCCAGGAACTGTGGGGAGTCTCGCCAGAATGCTGTGCCCTGAGGACTGCCACAGTGCCCCAGCACCACTGGGCATGGTTCCTGAAGGAAAAGTCATGCCAAGAGAGCCAGTGTGCTAATTTAAAACAGGACATATGACATGACTGTGATAAATCTCTGTGAGGAACAGGAGATGCAGTAAGTGTGGCACTGCACTCTCCAGGTAAAAGGAAGTGGCTGGGGAGCAAAGCAGTACTAAGGGGATTGCACTCGTGGAAAATGCCAAAGTTTGAGCAAAGAAGCAGAAGTTGTTGGTTTGGACATGCTGTCACTCAAGGAGATGAGCAGCAGAGAAGCGAGTGATGAAGCACACATGCACGGGGGTACAGTGCAGCACCAGTGGGGAAGGAGAGGGATGGGGGCTGATGGAGATGCTGAGAATCTTAACCAAAGGCCAGGTTCAGGGTGGGAAGATTTGCTGTCTCCCTCTGAAGTCACTCCCGGGAAATCCCCTCCCTGCCGGCTTAGTGAGATGCAGAAACCTCGTTTATTCTGCAATTCCAGAGGTCTGAGTTACCCAAGCACAAAATTTCTGAACGGAGCACATGGGGAAATTGCTTATTCACACTCGAATAACTCAAAAATGGCTGAACCAATTTTACTTAAACTTTCTCCAAGAATTCCCCTTGGAGCCAAGCCATGCCTGGCAAATTTCAGCCCGAAAGGAATTTATTTCAGAATAGGATGAGAAATTGGAGCAGGCAGCGGGGGTGCGCGGGCCGGGGGAGGATGCTCCATACAATCGCGTCGCTCCCCACGCGCTGTAATTAATGAGCCCCCACTCGCTCCCACTGGGCTGGTGCTGCCAGCCGGCCTCTCCCTGGAGCCTCAGGCTCCCTGGTGCCGGCGGCTGCAGCGCCGCGGTCCCGGCTGGGGGGCTGAGGATTTCAGGGCAGCTCGCTGGCCAGGGAGCCCCGGTCGTTGCCTGTGTGTTGCAGCTGGTGGGCAGCCCGGGGAGCAGCGCTGGCAGGGCTCCGACGCCTGCACAATACTAAATAACTGTGGTAACTGCGTGGTATTTGCTGGCAGGGGCTGGTTCTTCAGTGCCAACTCGCCTGCTTGGGCACGGACTCGGTGCTGAGGACGGCGCTGCTGTGGCCCCCGAGGGACCGGGTGACGGCGTGGCTGGGGGCTATGCATGTCTGTGTAAACATGGACAGCTCCCCGCCACGCAATGTCCCTGCGCATGCACCCAGCCCTGATCCCCTCCCTGGCACCTTGGGGTGACGGCTGGAGCTGAATAGGGCTGCGACAAGCACTGTGTTGGCAAGATGTGGACAGGGATGGGCTGAGAGATGAAACGTGGGGCTCTGGGATAGGCAGGGGAGCTTGTCTGAAGCACTGACCTGAGTTAGTGATGCTCTGCCTTAGAACAGCCTCCAGCCTGCACGGCGTAGCTGCGGTGCCCACGGTGTCCCTGGGAGGCATTCCCGTGCAGACAGGGAGTGGCAGAGATGAAAGGAAAACCTCGAAAAGCAGCAACGGCCATGGAAGGCTCAGAGGACAAACCTCTCAGCCCAGCCCTCTCTCCATAAGAAATTTCTCACCCAGAGACTCCATCCTGCTGGAGGAAGCGTGACTTTCACTCCCCATTTCCAAAGACAGCCCTGATGTGCTCTGGTGACGGGTCCATGTCACACAGGCACACGCACGGTGTGTGTCAGACCATGGCCCCACACACGGGTGCACCCACGCACCCTGCCCGCTGCGCCAGCCACCGCCCCTCACCTCCTTTGCATGCGGCAACCTCAGCTGCAATTTCATAAGGAAAGGTGATTAGGGAACAATTATTCCTATTTTCTCAGAAGATCTAAGGGGCATCAAATGAAATTACCCAGCAAGAGTCTCAAAACAAACAGAAGGGAGTACATTCCTCACCGGGCAGCCAGTCCCAGGAGCGCATCGCCACAAGGTAGGTACGGGGACATGTGTTTGAAGGGTGGGAGTGGATGAATGCAAGAAAAAGCCCTGCAAGAGGCCTCCGTTGTCTGCTCACCTGGAGCGCAGCTGTGCTGGGGATGTGGGAAGCCGGGTGGGCATTTCCCCATGTTTCTGGGCTGGATACCATTGTAGTGGGGCTATCATGGCATCGAGTGACATCTCCAAGTCCTCTGTCCAAAGGGCTGCACTCAGAGGGACGACATCAGAGCAGGCACCTGGGTCAGCCAGCCATGTGGCTGCTGGGGCGTCCCGTGTGCCATCCCCAGTGCAAGGGGAGCCCCGTGGGGCCCCGTTCCCAGGGCAGGGAGCACTGCCGGCTGCCAGCTCGCCCAGCCGGTGTGCTCCCCGCCAGACCAGCGCCGGCTCCAGCCTGTCTCCTTCCCAGGCTCCCTGGGCGCTTGCCCCTCCGGGAGCTCCTCCCTGTGCTGCCAGGGGTTTGGCGCTGCCAGCGGGTCGGGGCGGCCGGCAGCACCCGTGCCAGCCCGGCTGGGCCCCAGCAAGGAAGCCACCTCCTGCTGCTCATGGTCCCCACTTCAAAACCTTCTCCCGTCCCACCCACATCCACCACCCCTCACCTCTGGCAGCTTCAGGATGCAGTTAAACACTTCAGCACTTAAAATTTCAGGTGCTAATTGCTTAGTAATGAAAACTTTAATCACAGGGCAATTAAAACCTTAAGTAGCTGTGGGAGATCCATTCCACGTCAACAAAAAAAAGAGTGCCGTCACTCCTCCGGCACCGCCCTGGCACGGCGAGGCAGGCAGGGCCGGGAGAGCCCATCCTGCAGCCCCCTCTGCCCCCTACTCCGGGAATGTGAGGAGCCCCCCCTTCCCACACTGAGCAGGAGGTGGCCGAGGAATGATCAGCTACTGCCGTAAAACTTAAAACCCAGCTAATTTCGGATTAAGTGCCATATGAAAGGGTTTTGTTATTTTAAATCTCCTACTTTCCAAATTCCCAGGATTAAAATTCTCTGCATTTATTTTAACCACATAACATTTGCAGACAAATCACTTCTCCCAGTGCAAAGTTTGAAGCAGGCTTAGCAGATCTAAAGCCCAGCCACAAGCTCCAGGGTGGAATCGCTGGAAGCGGCTGCCAGCGGCCGCCAGCCCCTTTTGCTGGCGCGCGCTTGCAGCAGAGCTCAGCCTCTATTTCTGCAGGGGGAAAGGGCCTGCCAGGAGCCCTGGAAGGCAGCATGAGAAGGAAGGGTGGCTGTCATCCTGGCTTCTGGGCTCATTCCTGCACTGGGGATGTGCCCTCGGGAAAATCTGATGAGGCTTGTGTGTTTGCAGAGCGGGCCCTGTCAGTCTGCTGCAGGGTGCGTGTTGCAACCATGCTGATGCTGCCCAGGTTACACTGTCCACTTCTGCATCAGCCCTGTGTCACCAGGTGCTGACAAATGCCACACAAAAAATAAGTAAAAATCAGGATTTGTGCCTTTCCCCCCCTGCTCTGCAGTCCGTTGTGGCTGAAAGGGAAAGGAAGGCATCCAGCTTTGTGTGGCTCCTGCTCTGTGGGAGGCAAAGGCTCCAGGGCTGGGGGACGAGGTTTGTCCCCCAGCTGCTTGGAGGTGTGGGAAACATGGGTGCCTGTGGGCAACAAACTGCCCCCTGCTCTTTATCAAAAGCAGCATCAGTGTCTGGCAAATGTCACTCTCCCGCGTGCTTCCCAGCTGGGAGGTCCATTTCCTCCTCCCATCGCCCCCTTCCCCTTGCTGCCTCCCAGCCCTGCGGCAGGACGGGGCCGGCAGGATGGGGATGTGCTGGTGAGCGGGGGGCCATGGGACTGGGGGGGCAAGGCAGGGTCATCAGTTGGTGATGCAGCACCCTCACCCAGCCCACTGCTCTCTCAGGCACCTTTGCTAACCAGGCAATTAGCAGCCTGGCTCCATTAGGGACATTTCAGGGGGCTGCAGCTGCAATGCCAGTGCAGAGGCCCTTTGCATGCTCAGCCCTGAGCTGGGTGCCCGTCTTAGTCACAGGAAACAGATAATCTCCAAACTCAGAGATTTAGGGGCTGAAACCTGCTTTGTGCCACAGCCTGGCCCCATAGAGACATTCCCAGGTGGTGGGTAGTGACCCCCAAATGGGGTGACAATATATTTGGGGTTCATGCTCATATTAAGAGATGCTGGCAGACCTCCTAGCTGCAAAAATCCAAGAGGCCTCTCCTGACCCTGCATGCCCTGCAGAGATGGTTGCTCCTCTGGATTGTGCGGGAACGAGTACCATGTCCTGCTGGGGCTGCCTGGGAACAGCCAGAGGTGATGGTGGCAGCGGGCACAGTGGGGCCACAGCAGGGCCAAGCACAGAGCCTGAACCTCAGCAGCCTCCATCTGCCCACCCCCACCAGGCACTGTGGGCCTGGGGCAGCCCTCAGAGCAGGGTGGCTTTCCTGGACTCTAAGCTGAGGCTTTGGCATTCCCTAGCCTTGGGGCAGTACCTTGGTCCTGCTTCCCATCCCACCTGGAGCATCCCTTGCCCAAAGCCAGCTCCGGATGCTGCGCCTCTCATTGCCATGGCAACCCCCATCCTTGCCGGGTTGCCATGGCTCCCCGGCCCCCAGCCGCAGCCGCATCCTCAGCATCAAGAGGACCCAGTGATTTGGGTCCTTGGGGGCTGTCACCATGGGAGGTGCCACATAGGGCTGGGAATGGAGGGAGGAGGGCTGATGGCTTGCTGGCATCTCCACATCTCACTGGGGTTTGGGCTCTGGGATCACCTGGGACCTCGGGAGGCTGGTGGGGACAGGGTGCCCAAGGAGCATCACTGATTGCATGGGGATGGCATCACTTTGCAGGTCACCCTCGCTCTTTCCAAACCTGCCTCCTTCCAGCCCAGAGCTTCTCTGCTTGGCGCAGCTGCCACAGCCCCACAGGGTTGTGTTGGTGGGCAGGCACACAGGTGCTGGAGGCCTTTGGTGTGGCTGCGTGCTGGCAGCATCAAAAACCAAGCACGTGTGATCACCCTCTTGTCCACTGCCCACTGTCCCCTCGAAACACTGTCCCACCCACTGCAAACACCCCACCAGGCCCTTGGGAGAAACCTCAGCACGGGATTGCTGTCGTGGCACTTGCTGCGCGCGGGTTACAGCTATGCTCGGCAGCAGCATGAGCCTGGCGGGCTCCAGGCCTGGCGTGCTAAATAAACACAGCCACCGTGAGAAAAAGGCAGCCAGGAATAAATAGTCAAATAAAATAATAAGTCAAAGGAATAAACAAAGTGGGGACGTGCCCAGGCATGGCACAAGCCTCCGACGTAGCACTTCCAAGCTGGGCTCTGGCGCAGCCCC
Source organism: Oreocharis arfaki (assembly GCA_013398015.1). Lineage (NCBI taxonomy): Eukaryota > Metazoa > Chordata > Aves > Passeriformes > Paramythiidae > Oreocharis > Oreocharis arfaki. The sequence goes on along the minus strand of VZRR01013922.1, from coordinate 1,018,754 downwards.
GGTGCCTGCAGGTGGTGGAGCCCGGCCTGCTGGCAGCGCCCTGGCCGGCCGCACCCCCACCCCAGTTTCCCCCCGGCTGCAGGAATCCCCTCTCCCTGTCACACCACATTCCTAGGGTGCCCGAGGATGAAGGTGCAAACACGCTGGGAGAGGTGCCAGGCAATTCCTGGCCTGCCTGGGATTTGCATCCGCTGCCCTGGCGCTTGGCTTGGGAGGGATAAGCCCAGGCTTAGCTGTTGCTTCCCCTGGGGCTGGCTGCCAGTTCCTAACCAGTTTTGCCGTAGCCCTTTCCCACACTAACTGGGGTCAAGGGAGCTGTGTGGCCTCCATCCCACCTCTTCCCTCCAGCGCTCAGGAGCTTTCATGGTTTAAACAATTTGCTGCAAAGCAGATGGTGCGGGGGTGGGAAAGGGGCAGTCCTGAGGGCAGGGGGCTGAAGTTGGGCGGGACTCTGAGGAGTCCACAGGGGATGCCTGCAGGCTGCAAAGCTGGGGTGCTGACCCACGGCTGCCCCCTTGGAGCCTGGATGAAGTTTGGGTGGTGGCAGAGAGGGGACCAGCTGAGAACCTGCAAACTCAGTGCTTCCCTGGGAAATCCCACAACACAGGGCCCTGCTGGTAGCAAGGGAGCGAGCAGCTCGGAGGACTCAGGGTGTAACACACTGTCCCCATCACCGCAAACCTCCTTTAAAACTCTCTGCAGGGCCCTGACACTTCACCTCCCTCCCTCTCCAGCTGGCAGCCAGCGGTGCTCAGCCAGGGAACAAAGGAGCATGGTTTAAAGTAGCCAGTTATTTTAAGAGCCTGCACTGGCAGTGACAAGCGGAAAATAGAAAGAAAACCAGAATAAGCAACAAAAGAGCATTCCCCGATACATACTTTCTCAGCAGTGCTTCCATGCTTTTGGTGTAAAATCTATTGCGGGCAAAAAAATTGGAATAAAAGGAAAATTGCCTCAAAGCCCATCCTCAAAACAGCACCTGGGTGTCCTGGTGGGGCAGGACGCCAGAGACGTGGCACTGTGAACAGCCAGGCACTCAGCTGATGGGATTTTGCACATAAACTTCACATCTTCAGGTTTCCCTTGGCTTTCCAGCCTGAAAGGTTGAGTATAAAGCAAATTTCTGGCATGCCATGCTTCGCTCCACCAGCCAGGCAGATGGGCCTGCTGGGGCCCCAGCACAGCCTGGCTCACCCTGGGAGCCAGCAAAGGCAGAGCTGCAGCTTTGGCATGACCCGGACATCCTTTGTGTCCTCTGGCTCAATTCTGCTGAGGTTTCCAAGTGAGCCTTGTTTGATCTTTGCCTCCACATGTCTGGAGGAGCAGCCTGACTTCTCCCTGTGTTGGGATGCTTTCCCATGCTGCTCAGCAGTGAGGCTCCAAGGATTCACCTATTGTGAAGAGATCAGTGACATAAGATTCATTGCCCTAAGAGTGCAAAATTCCTAAAAAGAGCCTGTCACAGCACAGCCCTCTCCACACACACTGACCAGGATGCTGTACTGGCCATCCTGACTCCCTTGACACGGGAAATGGCCCTCAAAGCCTGCAGCAGTGTGGGCTTTTCCTAAAAGCATTAGTGTGCACCATTATACTGGGGAAAACCCAGTGAGGAGGTGTAGAGGAATGTGAGATGTGTTGCTCCAGCAGCCCGTGGGTGACAGGGCTGGTTCAGCAGGCCTGTGGCTGGGTGACCGTGGCGTGCCCCTGCCCACCATCTCCGTGTGAGCCTGGTGGGATGGGGAGCACAAGGGTGGTGAGGGAGGACCATCTGCCCACCCCACACCAGCGTGGAGGAGAAGTCAGGGAAAGCTGATGGGCAGAAAGGTGCACCTGGACTATGCTGAGTCCCAAAATGCCCCCAGACTAAGAGCTGGTGGTCCTGGCACAGGAGGGGATCTGCTGTCCTTTGGCAGGGGGTCAGACCCGGACTGCTGGGCCGCAGTGCTGAGTGGGGAAGGTTGCCACAGTTCAGATGGCCCAGAGCTGGGGGACAGGTGTGGTCCCCAACTCAGCTGCACCACATCAAAAAGCAGCAGTTCCTGACCCAGCCAGGTACTGCTTTGTTCCCTGCAAGGGCTACCCACAATGCTGTGGCATAGCTCTAATCCACAGGGCAGTAGGTTTTTTTCCCTTCTAACTGCTTACTGGCCCCAGAACACCATGGAAAACCACTCCAATAAAGCAGCTGGGATGCCAGGCTGAACACCCCTGCTTACTCCTTGCTGGAGTCCCAGACTGCCCCCACATCATGCCCAGCACCATCTTCACCTGCAGCAGGTTTGGCAGCACATGGTGTGGACTAATGGGGATGGGGACAGGGACCAGGGAGAGGACACTGACTTCAGCCCTCCCCTGTGGCACCCACATAGACCTCCAGATTATGCCCTAAGGGATGGTCAGACTGGAGGGGTGCTGAGCATAGCCCCCAGGACAAGCAGCACCCACTCGCAGTGTTTGGGACCCCCAGAGTGCCAGGTCCCCCCTCAGCCAGGGGCTGGGCAGGTGCAGCCATGGGTGCCCCACATTCCCCCAGGTTCCTGGCCTCCAGCAGAGCATTTGGGGGGAGGTCAAGCAGTTTCTTCATTCTCTCCCCCCTCCCTTTCCAAGATGAAGAATTTAATTTTAGTTTTTACAGCTCCTCCTAGGTGGATAAATCCCTTCCTGGCAAGTCCAAGCCCTGGAAAATCTTGTGAATCTAACGCTGGCCCTTCTGGCAGTCACTGCAGCAATTCCTGTTTCTCTCCAGCCGCACTCTGTAAAGTTTTATAGTTTCCTGGTTGTAGCTGCAAGGCCCCAGCCGTGCCGAGGAGGGTGGCGGGGGGAGAGCCCAGCACTCAGGAACTCGAGGCCAGGGAGGCGAAGCAGGGAACCACGGCCTGGTGGTATGTGCCAGGGAGCTGCCAGGCCCCTTTGTGGGCTCATCCAGGCAGGAATGTTCTGTGCAGAGGGTAGCACAGTCCTGCACGTGGGGATGAGATCCATCACAGATCTCATCCCATCCCAGCGTGGGCCTGGGCCAGCCCTGCCTGTGTGCAGGTAAGATGCCCCTGTCACCCAGCATGGGGAGCGTGCCTGGGGAGTGGGCAGAGCCGCTGCCATCACAGCCCTGCTGGGTGCGAGCAGGGCCCCACCACGAAACCTGGTGCTCCTCCCTAATGAGAGTCAGCTTTATATCTGCTTTATATCAGCACAGCACTGCTCCAGCCCTGGGGAACGAAGAACCTGGAGAGCAAGCAATGCCATGGTACAGCCCATCACCTTGTTCATCCCCGTTGGCCACATGCATGTCCTCGGAGGGTAATGTGGCACCTTCACAGGCATGAAACCAAGGCACAGAGGTGCTGCTTTGGCTGGGACCAGCTTCATCCTAGGGCAGGATATGGTACTTTGCTGACCAAGTGACCATAGAGGCCTGTCTGCTTGCTCGCTGTACCTCTGGCTTTGCAGTGACAGCAGTGCTCCCCAGGTGATGCACTCCCCATGGTGAGGCACTCCCCTGGGAGCCTTGGGCACCCGTGTACAGAATGGATAAAGCCTCATATCACCAAATCTCTTGATTTTCTTTCTGATCCTTACCTGTATTTGGCAACTTCTGATGGAAAATCTGACCCCCAGATGGATCTGGTGGCTGTGGGAGTCAGAGACAAGGCCCTGCTAAATGCACCATCGTGGCTAAAAGTCCTGGCTGATGTTAGGCTTTATTAGGGAAGCTGTGAGAGAGTGAGTGCCAACATTGTAATGCCATCAGCTCTGTTAATACTTGTGCTCTGCTGTTGAGCTCCAAAGTCACCATGCTCAGCTCCGGCTGCTCTGTTGCCAAAAGGAAACATTAAAAACAACCCAGAGAGAGGCAGGGAGTGTGACAGGCAGGAAGGTGATTTCTGGGAAAAAAGAAAGAGAGGAAAGAGAGGAATGAGAGGGATGTGACAGTGGTATGCAGTCCCCTGCACCAGCCCAGTGCTCTGCCCCTGGGTCTCGTGGGACTGCAAGGCATCACAGGAGCCAGGAGATTGTGACTGGGATGAGGATGGATGGGTGGGAAACAGCATTTCCACTGCTGACCCTGCAGTGGGTCTTTCCCACATACTCCCCCGTCACCCAGTGGCCACAGAGGAGAGAATGCCTGTGGATGCTGGGGCACCCATGGGTGCTGGGGTGGGTTGCAGCACAGGAACCTAGGGACTTAGGAAAGGGGGATGCTCTTGAGTGAGTGCCACATGGGCAGATCTCTCCCTGTCTTCCTCCTCGTCCCAGCAGCCAGGCTGGGACGTCCCCATCCCCTCCGCCACATCACTGGAGGACATCACGGGTCACCGAGCAGCAGAGAGACCTGTCTAACCCTTCACACCCTTCCCAGAAACAAGGGGCCGGGGGGAGGCGGTGAGGGGGGCTGTAAACTCTGCATTACCACTAATTAAGCACTTGGCTGTCACCGAGGCTTCCCAACACGCCTCTTTCCCTGACACTTTTACTGTTTGGGGAAATGGTGTCTCGGGCCTTTGATGAACTTGCTATGAAGTTGAAAGGAGCTCGTGGCGCAGTGCCAGGGCCCATCGCAATTGTCTCTCGGGCTGGGGATGGGAAATGACCCATTTATAAAAAGTGAGGTGATAAATTAGACCTGGGAAATGGGAGCCACCGACTGTGGAAAAAAGGCAGGATGGGCCGGACTGGCTGTCGGGTGCCCCAGCCTGTCCCCAACCCCGGTGCAGGTACAGCCAGGCTGGGGCGAACCCAAGGGGTGACAAACCTTGTCCTGCTGGTGATGCCAACCTGGCATGCGGTCCCTGTTGTGGTGGGAGCACGTGCTAGCGGAAAAGGGAACTGGCACTGGGGAGGACACTGTGCAGAGGACTCCTGGGGGTTTATTTACAATAGGGTATTTTTGGGGTGAAGCAAATTCAAAAGCTAGAAATCTAGGGTAGGGGCAAAGAGGAAAACACCCAGCTCCAGGCTGTCAGGAGGAGCAAATGCAGTCTGTGTCCCACCATGAAGCCAGCCCGTGGCTGGGGTTGGGGCACGGCCCCATGTGCTTTGACTAGGGAATATGCAGTGGAGAGGGCTGTGGAGTCCCCATGTGCATTGCTCCAAGTGCCACCAGGACACAGGGCCTGGCTGGGATGCAGGTGACAGTGAGTGTGTGGCCATGCATCCCTGCTGTCCCCGTGTGGGGACCCCCCACACCCTGCCAGCATAGACCCTCCTGTTACAAGGGGCCAAGTCCTTGGGTCAGGGTGGGCCATGAGGGCCAACTCCTCCTGGGGTGCAGAAGCCCTACAAATCTATTTCATGCAACACAGGCCAGGGCTGTGGGGGTCTCCCAAGCACTCCATGTCCTGAGCAACTGAAAGTGTGACCATGCTGATGACTGAGCTCAGGAACCATCAGCCACAGCTACATTATCTTCCAAATTCTGAGTTCTTCCTGTGCCGTGTCTGCCCCTCGCCCCACCTCCATTCTGCCATGGCTCAGCTCTGAGCTGGAATAGCAGTCAAGGGGCTGCACCACAGGATCATTCCAGGTTAGCTCAGAGCAGCTTCATGGAAGGCAGCTGGTTTTCCATGACTCTGCTGGCAGGCAGCAGGAGCCATCCCTTTCCCTGTCCCCATCCCCCAGACTGGGGTGAGGCTGGGGGATTCTCCCCTCCTCAGGGCAGGCTCCACCAGCCCCTATGGGGCAGGGGGACACCAGCTCTCTCCTTGCATCAGCAGGTTGCAATGGGCTCTGTCGGCAAGTCCACAAGGTGAGAGCCTGCCAGAAGGCTAATTAATGACTGCCAATTAGCACTAGTCAGGCCTGGCCGGTGGCTGGGAGCCGGATGCAGCAGGTGATGGGATTTTCTGTGCGGTTGAAAGGAGAGTCTCTGGGTTTCACACATACAATTCAGTTGCCTGTTTGCTGGCTGTGGATGGCGAGAGGCTCGACTGCACCCAGACACAGCAACGGCTGCACGGGCTTGGATGGCTGCTGAGAGGCTGTGGAGCATGGTTTGGTCAAGGATGCAAAACCCCAGGTCCCAGAGATGCTGCTTCTCAGCCTTCTTTGGGCCCCTTCCCCAGGGCAATGCAGGAGTAGCCCTTGGCATCGCCCTCCCTTGGGCATCACACATCCCTGCACAACTCTGGGGAAGAGCTGGGGGAGACGCCTCTGCCTGTGACGAGCTCCTGGGCCAGTTGGGAAGGCTGGAGGTCCCTGCTGCCACAGGAGACAGCACCTTTATCCCATCCTATATACCCCTCAACCTCCTCCATCTGCCTTTTATGACTCTGTTTTGCTCCTGCTCTTTACTCCACGTTTTCATGGCTGCTGTACCACAACATTCCCTTTATATTTGAGCCTTGATTATTTCTAACACTATATATGCATGTGTGTGAGTATGTGTATACATATATATATTCATCTTATCCTCCCTGCATTGTGTTTCTCATTAATTATTCACATCTCATGAAATAGGAATGAAAAGAGATTGCATGATGCTGGCTGGAGTCTCGCAGGAGGGAAATCAGCCCAAAGATTTCCCACAGCCACTGCTGGGCTCAGGCATGAAACCTTTTGCCTCAGGGCACCTGGTGTCAGTGTCACCTCTCCAGAATCCAGGGAAAGGGAGCCTGACTGAAGTGAGGCTGCAGGAGGCCCCTCAGCTGCACGGAATGGGTGACAGAGAGGTCTTCCAGTCCCGGCAAGATCCTGCCATGGTGCAAGACCTGCTCCAGTCCTGGTCACTGGGTTTCATTCCGTGTTTTTGACTGAAGGAAATCCCTTCCCTTCAGCATGTGCTGACTGCAATGGAGTCACATCCTACCCTCCGCTGTGATAGAAAAATAAGCAGGGGCCTGCCTCAACCTCCCACTCAAAGGCAGTTTACCGTATTCCTGAGCCCTGTCCAAGTTTTCCACATCCTTTATCAAGCCAGGATGCAGCACTCAGTCCTTGTCTCACACACTGTACATAGAGCTGGACTCATCTTTCTCCTCTTTCCACCTTTTCTGCTTGGACAGTCACACCCTGGCCAGCACATGGGCACTGAGCCCTGGGGTCACTGCTCTGCACGAACGGGAATCTCTGCTCCTGCTCCACCCAAACAGCACTTGCTTTCTAAAATAGCTCTTTTCTTCCCACCCCTCTCCCTTGCTATTTAAAAATCTGCTTCATATACTTGATCTATTCTGTTTTTAAGAGGTTATCAGGAAGAGAGGGCTAAAGAAGGTCCCTTGTTATCCCCTTTTAGCCTCTCTCCACACTGCCCTGTGCCCATCACCCTCACCCTCTGCTCCCTCACATGCTGGCAAAGCTGTTTATTTAGGCAGTGGTACTGCAATATTTCCAGTGCTTTGCTCCATGCTCTCTGCCCATTGTAATCTTTTCTTTGCTCTTTTGACCATCAGCATATATTGAATAAGAGCTGTTAATTGAGCTGTCTGCATTGACATGTTGGGCTTGTACTTAGTGGCTATAATTAATTTAGGACAATATATGTGAATTATCTTGATTAGTCTATCCAAGATGCATCATCTCGCACAGGCCCATGGTGAATGTCATATATCTTCGTGCAATCCTTTGCCACAGCAGCAAAGTCCTTCAGCCTTAACTAACCTAAATATGTCACGTTTTTGCTAACACGCTGCCTTCTCCACATCATTAATGAGCGTAATAAACCACACTGATGCTAACGCTCAGCAGCCTGCCTGGCCCTCTGCTAACCTCCTGCCACAGGGAGTAGTGGCTGTTCACACAGCCCGGAGGTAGAAACCAGGACCTGGTGAGGTGGAGGTGCCTGGATTCCTGGACACGTGCTGGGGTGGGGGGTGGCTTTGTGCAGTGGATGCTGCCGAGGGCTTTCCCTCCTCCCCAGTGGGTTGGCCAACAGGAAAATCAGCCCATGAGAGGTCCAGCCAGGTCTCCTCCAAGAACTGTGCTCTAGCTGGCACACAGACCGTGGGATGTATGGTCATGTTTGCATTTCGTTGGTGTCTTTTTCTAGGGGGGAGGGAAGTGTCTGCCAGCTTTCCACAACCGAGGAAATACAATGGTGCATCTGCTCAGCCCTGCTTCTGTCAACTTCCCTGCTCCCCCTGCCTCGTCACAGCCATATTTTGGCCATATCCTTTCGCACCCATTGCTTGGCTCCTGCGGAGAGCTCTTCTCAGGGTTCTCCTGGAAGTGCTCAGCGATGTTGGAACCTGTTTTCAGGCATGGCAGGCAATCCCCCACTCCTGCGGGAATGCTGGAATGCCTCTGGAGCCGCCACTGGTAGGACGGGTTATGCTTATGGGGACGTGTAGTGGCTCGACCTGGAGAAGGGCTGGTGCTGGCTCCGGGGCAGGCCCTTTTTTAGAAGCGGCGTTCATCACCGCCGAGACCTCCTTTGATAGTTGCACTACAAACAAACACGCAAACAAACCAGCCAGCCCTTCAGATATCACTCGGGCAGAACAATACAATTACAGGGCTCAGGTTTCCAGCATCAACCTCACCCTGGCGCTTTGGAGAGCTCCGAAACCAGCAAATGCTTAACTCTGCATCCATTTGCAGGTCGCTCCGCATTTCCCAAGCGCTGCAGAGGTGTTTACCCAGTGCAACAGCGCACCGAGATGGAGGAAACTCGGTGGCCCTGGCGATGTCTGATCCCAAGGCAGCAGGGAGATGTGGCACACACACCTCGCACGCCAGCAGCCTGACCTTGCCCAAACAACTGCACACTGCAGGATCCTGTTTGGGACAGACTGAGCAAGATGGGAGAGATGTTTAGGCTAAGTCCTTGGTATTTAGCCATTGGAATTTAACCCCTCTGGTTCTGATTATGGCTCTAGAAGTTCAGTTTCCATCGCAGACCACCAGTTTTGGCCACTTAAGAGCAGTCGGTATCACCTCTGACCCCCCGTCAAGCTTTATTGCTGCAGCTCGCAAGGAAGCAGCCGCATCGGCTGCCTCGTAAAGCTCAGGGCCGCTGAGGGCTGGTCCCGGAAAATAAACCCCTTGCAGATGCCCTCTCCCCCGTGTGCTCCCTGGGGTCCCCCAGGACCACCCAGCATCACCGGCCCCATCGCAGGATTCCCTGCGGGTGCGTGGGAGAGGCCAAGGCCAGGGACAGCCAGATCAGTGCCACTCTGAGCTGGTGGCTGGTCCCTGGGGAAGGCTCCCACAGAGACAAGGTGTCCACACGGGGACACCCTTCAGTGGCATGGAGCTGAGTGGCATTTTCTCAGAACAGCTTTGGTTTGGCCACGAGCTGGTACAGTGCCACTCCTGCCTCATGAGTGCTTTGACTGCAGCCAGGCACAAGCTCTCCTGTGTTTCCTCAGCATTCACTACATGAGGGCTTTGCAGCCCTCCTCCGCCTGCTCTCCCCAGCCTTGGCTGAATGACTGACACCCAACAGAGTCAGGAGGGAGCTCAGAGGTATCACACCCCTTCCCTGCTTTGGGAGACCTCCTTTCAGCCTTTCTGTGGACATGTGGACAATGGAGGGGAGAAGCTCCATTCCACTGAGTCTCCATCCCCATTGCCTGGCAGGCTGGGGAACGGGAAGGTGGCCCTGAGAGGTTCCCATCTCGGCTGGGGTCTCTCCTTCGTGAGCTCACTTGCTTGCCACCATCCCAGCTCCTTCTCTCCTTGGAGCTTCTCCCAGGCACACATGGTCCCAGGGGCTGCCTGTGCTCCACTGCCTGTCCCAAGGTGCTCAGCTCAGGGATTTCTCCTGCTGGCCTGGGACTTTTGAGGACATCACAGCCAGAGCCCACCCTGCTCCCAGCACATGAGCCTCCTCTGCACCCTGATGTTCCCAGCTGTGTCTGCTCCTCCTGCCCTGAGGGTCAGGGAATGGCACTGGTGGCACCTTGGGTCCCATATCCCTTGTCCCAGCTGCAACACTGTGGGGATTCTCATCCAGACAAACTGAAGGAAAACCTTCAGGAGGTTTCCTGCTTTTGTGTGGTGAGCCAAGGCTTGAGATTTGTTTTGGAAACTCTCCCAGGGGAGGCTTTTTGGCTTGAATTTTTTTTTCCCTTAGAAGGATGAAGTGTGCCCGGTTGGGTTCCCTGGCCCTGCCTGAAGAAGCTTTGGGTTTCTGCTGGGATGGTGAGTGAAGTTTGTGGAAACAAAACTGCATGTCCAGGCTGGCATGCAGGTCCCCTCCAAGGTGACACAGTGCCATACACGACCAACATCCTTCAGGAGAGCTTAATCCCACACTGCTGACATGCACGGCAAGCAAACGCAAGGTTGTTTAAATGAAGAAAAGTTAGTCTTCTGGAGCTTCCCATGCCTCATAAAGCACCACAGAAGGGGCACCCACCCACCCTGGAGATGGTGCCCAGTGTCACACCACCGCCTGCTCCCCAGGACCCAGTGCTGCACTAAATAGAGGGTGAGAGCCCTGACCTGCTGCATCAGCCACCTCCACCTCGCTGAAGCAAGGAAGCTGCATCTCTCCCCTCATGAGAGCCAGGGGATGGAGGCACCCCAGGGTGCTCGGGGAAGGAGGCAGGCCCAGCAGCTGCTGCCCCAGCAGGGCTCAGAGTCCCAAAGGCCCCTCAGGATGCTGTGAGTGCCAGGGCTGCATCCTCCATCCTCATCTCATGGCTTGCTAGGAGGAAGGATATTTTGGCAGGAGGGGTGGCTTTTCAGGGAGGGAAAGGAACTATTTGGGCTGAGCTGGAGCTTCCCACCTCCTGACTGCTGAGTGTTTGCATCAGGGAAGTGCGGGGGCACTGCTGGCCCCGGGGACGCTCTCCCCAGGGACACAGCGCTGACGCTGATACTTGAGACACTTCAAACGGTACCAGCCAAAGCCCCCGAGAGCAGACTGACAGCAGAGCTGCTGGCGCCGTCCCCAGACGGGCTCCTCGGGTCCGAGGAGGGCTGCGAGTGCTCGCCTCTCTATTTACATTACCAGGAATGCACAAAACAGGGGGGTGCAGGCTGGGAAGGGGGGTATTGGCTGATTGTTCCCAGGATCCCCTTGTCAGAAACCCTCCCTGCTCTGTTAGTGTCTCTTGATATATGGCTTGCATTAGGGGATGAAAGTGAGGCATAGCTTCGGGTTTTGGCACGACAAACCCCATTAAACTCTCTCTGGGAAAATGAGTCCAAAAAGTGTTTTTGGGGGTTGAGTCACTAACGGAGCTGTGAGCGGCATTTATCCGCACCTCCGGCAGCCTGGCCAGGGCAGGAGCGGGGCGGGTGCTGCCGGGGGCTAGCGAGCAGCTACAGCACCCCTCCCACTGTCCTGCCGGGGACCTGGGAGTGCTCAGACACAGGGCAACTTCCATGGTATTGGTCCCAAGTCCACGCACCCCTCTGCCACCGGTTATTTTGGGGTGGGTGGAGGAGTCACAGGGTTGGGAGTCTTCCCTGCTCTCCCAAAGCTGTTTTTGGGAAGGAGATGGAGACAGGATCCTTCCCCACCATGGCAGCCTGACTTGGGGGTCACTCCATACCTCCTCTCTGGAGTGCTCGATTGGCAGTGGGATGCACCTTCCTTGCACCACACATTCCTGGCTGCTTTTTATTCCCCCAGGGACGGCAGGACAAACCGGGGGGACCCAGCTCAGACCCACTCAGGTGTGCCACTGGCTTTGTCCTCCACTCCTTGGAGGTCAGGCAGAGCGGGAGAGAGCCATGCTGGAAGAACACAATGGGAGCTCTTTGGGCCTGGGTTACTGCTGTGTGGGCCCTCTTCCCTCTCCCCGGCACCAGGCAATCAAAGACAGGCAGGAGGAGGGAGGGTCAGTGCAGCCCTGAGTCCCCAGCCCCTGTGTCTGTAGTTCCCAGCCAGAGGGAGCCAGGCAGAACAGCCACCTGCCTGCACCCCCAGCCCCACAAAGGCCACTCTGCAGGTGATCTGCTCCAGGGCGAGGAGAGGGGGCTGCCAAAAACTTTCCATCACCCCGTGAGGGAGCAGGAAAATACCTGCAGAGGCTGAGGCAGGAGTCAAAGCAGCAGCGGGGATGACTAAACACAGGTGAAAGGAAAATTGCTCCCGGTCAGAGGAGGCAATCCTCTCTAAACCCAGCCCAAATTGCCCTCTCTTCCCTGTTTGCATTGTGTTTCCTGCTCTCTGTGATGAGAGGCCACATAAATCCCTAAGTGCCGGTTGTACAGCAGCAAGAACATGTCAGATGCCAAGAGCAATGCAAAAAAAGGGTGGGAAGAGGGACAGCGTGGGCATTGCTCGCCTGCCTGCCCTCTGCCTCCCACCAGCCGTTCTCTCACTGTACTGTACTTGCCCCTTGTTTCCCTATAAAGGAATCAGGAATTTGCTGGGACCAGGGGCAACGGGCAGATGCAGAGCATCACAAACACCTCTGGCTGCTACCTGTCCTGGGTTCCTGAGGCCCCTACCTGGGGAAAAGGGCAGGGATCCCAGCCCCAGCACCTGCCATGCTCCATGGGTCCAGGAACAGCATCCCAGGACAGGTGGCACAAGGGCACCGGGGGACTGCATGTGACACTCAGGTTACCATCCTCCAGGACATCCAGCCTGGCTTCCCAGGCCTGTCAACCCTGCCCAGTGCTGATGCCCAATGCCCCCTCAGCATTCCTCAGTGGGGTAATGTTCATGGGTGCTCGTGGCCTTGGAGGGGAGGGGGTGGCCATCAGGAATGAGAAGCAAGGCCCTGGAAGATGTCCAGCTCTCTTTTAATTAACCTGAACGAGCCAGAGCTTAAGTTTCCGAGCCAAGCCGAAGTCTCTCTGTTAGGAAAAACCTGCAGTACCTGGCAGTAATTTAATAACTCTCATTTCAAGCTTTCTAATAGCAGTGCTGTGGAACGGCTCCAAACCCACTGGTCTCCCTGCCTTTCCGCAATCAAGTTACCTTTATTGCTTTATAGCAATATTAACAGAGATACCAGTGTTAATGCCTCACCTCAAACTCAGCTGGCAGGAGCCTGGCACGGCGGAGAGGAAACGCGGCGGCGTGTGGTGGGGCCGGGACGGCTGGCTCCCGGCACAGCTCCAGCACCCACCCCTAGCCCGGGGAGCAGCCCCTGTGCTCCAGGCCCCAATGCCAGGCATGTGGCAGGGTGAACTGTCACCCCTGGGATGGGGTCTGGCTCAGGGGTGCCCCGGGAGGCAGGATGCCTGTTCTCAGAAACAGTACACACCGTCACCCTGGGATCCAGCCCTTTCTGGGGAGGCGTTTGCATCGCTGCAGGGGTACAGGAGAAAGTCCTTCCTCAGCCACCGAAGGGGCTGCCAGGATCCACGGGGAATGTGGCAGCAGCCCCTGGCACCTCTGCTCCAGCAGACTTGTCCCTTTCAGCACAGCAGGAGCTAGGGTGTCCTGAGGGGCAGGGACTACCTGCCTGCCTGCCCACCCCCGGCCCTTGCAGGGCTGCAATTAGCTCAGTTGCACTGCCCTAGAGGAGAGGCACCATGGCTTGAGGTGCTTCAGAAATACTCCTCCCTCCCAGGGAGGGCAAAACAACTTTCACCTTTGAACGCACAAGCAGAAGAGGGACAGGAAGAGCACATAGGAGACAAACCCCTCCTTCATTTCAAGCCCAGATCATGCTGTTCTACAAAGAACACCCCATCACACAGCCAGGGGCATGTAAGCTCTTTATAGGAGCCCCACCCAGCTATCACTCACAGGTGTCCCTCCATGGGACTTTCCGTGGCTGTGATCTCCCCCAGCTGAACCCTGTCACCCAGCAGCTGATGCTTTACAGGGGTTCCCCCGGTACTCCCGGCTCTGCTGCAAGTTTGTGATACAACTGTGGTGCTTCAAGAGCAGGTTTGAAGCATGTGATTGCTCCTTGCTGGCTGGACATTGTAGGGAAAGCTTGTCTTAAAGCACAGCCCTGACCAGGGGTACCACCCAAGGATGTGGGGGTTGGCACCTTGCCCTCCCTGGGCTCCCCTAGCCAGCCTGGGTGGCAAGGGCCAGACTTGTCACTGCTGCCATGAGCACCAAGTGGCAGTGAGGAAGAGGAAGGGCTGAAGAAGCACTTGTTGTGTGCCATCATGGGGAGGGCATGAACACCCCAGCCCTGCTGCAGTGGTGGCAGCACCACATCCCAGGGCAGAGCAGGATTGTATAAAAGCCCCTGTCTGTGGCCGGCCACCAGCGTGGGAGCTGACAAAGCAGCACCGTTCCAGTTTATGGGATTGGAAACAGCTGCTGGTGGGACACAGATAACCTGACATGGCAGTGACTTGATGGGCTGCTGGAGGGGACAGGCTGACACAGAGCACACCCTGCTGGGGGTCACCGAAACCTTACTGGTCCTCGCTGGTTTCACCTGGGAGCCGGGCAGTGGACTCTTCAGGGACTGCTGTGCTTTCCTTGAGCATCTCCCACTTGGATGGAAGGTTTCTCCCCAAGCTGGGAAGTGGAGCCGAGTGTCAGTTTGTGTGTGGAGCCACTGCTAATACCTTCTTTGCTATTTTTAGCTCGGCAGCCTCGTGCTGTTGGTTTCAGCGTATTTTTTTTTTTTCCTCCAAGTAAATTCCAAATCTTTTCCCTCTTTCACCTTCTATTCCGGGATGCTGCCTGTACCGTTCGGCTTTGATCTGCACTGATGCCAAGTGTGTTTTGAAACTCTAAGTATAGCACATCCCTTGAATTTCTCTTATCTAGCAAAGCAGTAATATCCTCAAAGAGCTCCAGCAAGCTGGTTAAAAACCTGACATCACACGGCTCAGTCCACACCAGCTACTCCTCAGCCTGGTTCCCAGGCATCCTCCCCTCCAGAGTGCTCTGCAGGCTTGTGACCCGGGCTGTGCTTTGCTTCTGGTGTCTCGAAGTAGCTGTCAATCTTATTTTGCAGCTCAGAGACTGAAAAGGGCAGCTAGGAGCAAAGAGGGCCAATATTTCTTTATATTTTTTATTTTTTTCCCCCCAAAGATGCCTGAATGCAGCCTTGAATTTTGCATCTGTATAATGATTGTAGATGTAAATAATAATAATATTTTAGACTTTAAAATTACCAATTTTCCAATGTAGGCAGGTAACTGGGAAGCCAAATGCAGTCATTTGTGACTGGCAGTGGATTGCAAGGGCAAAGATCTGAAGGCTGCTCTTAAATCCGTCCCCAAAATGTCTGGCGCTCTATACACACACACTGTAACAAATTAATGTCAGATGCTGCACTTGGTATAATTAGACAGGATTTAGAGTGGCAGAGCCAGCAAATTGCTACGATTTATGTGAAGCCCCTACCCCAGGGTCTGTACCCACCGCTGCTTCGTCGTCACTGAAAATTCATGCATCAGTTGAAGGATGCAGCCCCTAGGCTGCTTTGCACAATTTGGCCCCCGGTTTGGCCCCTGGATGGATCCCTAACATCAGCTCCTTGGGATGCCCTTTGGGGTGCAGGGTATCAGTAGGTGCCCACAGTGCTGATAAGCTACCTAAACCACGAAGGACACCCACCAGAAGGACACCAGAGCCAGAGTGCTGGGAAGCACTGATATGCTTCGAAAATCTTTTTCTGCCTTTCCCCAACAAGGAGTATGAATTAGAAAAAGGTTAGAAAAAAGAAAAAAAGCGCTTTCATTCCCTAGTTCTTATTAAGAGATAAACTCAATCTGGTTTAACTAACTAAGCCAAGCTCTGGCAGCGGCGGCGCGTGAGCGGCGCGGGTCTGCTCCAAAGTGGAACCAGCTCCCAGCCCCACACTTCAGGAAACATCTCATCCAGCGAACCTCGTATTTTTCCCACAAACTCCCCTCGAGCTGTAAAGCACATCTGGATAATTTTAGGCAGAAAGGGATTTTCCCAGAAAGTTGCAGGGGGAGGCGAGGGGCTGGTTATATTTGGAAACCTCTTTCAAGCACGGAGACCCTGTTGCGGCGGCAGCATCGTGGAGTGATGCTGAGCGGCGCGGCGGCGAGGGCGGCTGTCGCACCGGCATGGAGAAATATCTGGCAGCAATTTGTGGCCACGGGTGGGTTTTTCTCCTTGCAGCTGAGTTTTGGAGTGCGCTTCTGCCTGTACTCCCTCAGCTGCCCTGGGATGAAGCAGGGACCTGCTGAAATCCTCCGGAGATTTGGTCCAGTGGCTCCAAGGTAGCTCCGGACATGGCACTGCTCAAAAGCAACGGAAAGGCAACAAAAAAAAGGGCATTTTGAATAGACAAAGTGCCCCAACTGCCTCAGGGCCCAGTCAAGCGTTGCTCGGAGGGGCTGGTGATGAGGGTATGAGGAGGCAGCTCATCAAGCCCTTATTAGCACAGGAACTGCCGAGTGCAAATTAACGCGCCAGACTCCGTCTCGTCCCAGCCGTACGGAGAGCGCTGCGTGCGCAGCCACGCTGAGCAGTTTAATCAACTCAGAAAGCAATTTGTTCTCTCTCTCTTTATAACCTTGACAAGCTAGCGGGTTATTTTTAAGCACACCAGCAAAGGCAAAGGCAATTCCCGGCCGGTTGGCAGCTGGCTGGCAAACCACCATGCTGGGCAGGTGAGCAGCCCCCTGCCAGCTCCGCTGCAGAGCAGGGAAAAGCTTTCATCCACACACCCCCAGGCCAGGGGCACTCTGCCACGGGCACAGTCCATCACTCTGGGGCAACGCAACGCCCCAATGCTGATGCCCTGGGGACACATGTGTGCCCTGGGGACACATGTGTGCCCTGTTTGCTGTGCTGTGGAGAAGGTTGGAGAAGCCAAGACAGGTGCAGGGCTGAGGAACTGGGTAAGAACAACTCAGGAATGATGAACCCCCAGAGGACAGATGGGTAACTGAGGGGAACTGTGTTGGAGTGGCATTGCTTGCCCTGCCCTGTAATTTCTTCCCCTGGAAAGGGCTGTCCCTGGGAAGGGAGGATGAAGGAGATGGTGTGTTGGGATGGCAGACCCCCTGCCACATGCACCCTGGCACCCAGCCTGTTCCTTCCCCTCTTACCACGTCCCAGAGAAGGAAAGAAGATGTTTTGCAGGTGCAGTGCTTGCTGTGCAGCACATCCAAGGTCACTCAGGCACTGGTGTCAGGGCACCAGCCCAGATTTCAGCCAGGCCAGCCCCCGCCCTCCCTGCTGCAGCATCCCTCCTGCCCACTGCAGTACTGGCTGGGTTTGTCCTGTGGAGCCTCCTTCCTTCCTTCCAACTGGACCACTGCGGTGGGAGATATGGGACCTGGAAACCTGAGAGTAGGCACAGCTGCCTCTGACTGCTCCGTGTCCTCAGGGCACTGGGCCGTGTTTGCTTTGGCCTGTGCTGCCCCAGCAGCTGCTCAGATGTGCTGCTGATAACATGATTAGCAGTAAATTGGTTAATGCTTTCCCAGCGAGCAGGATGCGCAGGGTGCAGGGGCCACCTCCCTGCCACGACCACCATGGTCCTCTCAGACCCAGAGGTGCTGGGCACTCCTGGGGACAATGCTGCCATGCTGGTCGGACTCACCTGGGAACCAGGGAGGGCCTGGGGAGCAAGATTCCTGCCCCAGCAATGATGTGGTTCAGCGCCTGCACTTCCAGCTGATTTAAAGCAATGTCCAAGTTTATAGAGAATTAGTGAGACTAAGGAACATTATTTTTCTTTATTAGGTTAAAGGGTAAGCAAATACAATCAATCTTGTCATGTATCACAAGATGTCAGCAACTTCCCACCTCAGCCAGAAAATTACCAGCTCCTCAGTGGATTGTGGAATTACATTCATAACCACACTAAACAAATATATACATGTATATTTTAATGAAAACACTGAAGGTCGCTACCTCACATCATCATCACAAATAGGTTACTGCTGAGCTAATTTAATCAACAGTGAAATCCAGGCTGCAGAGGAACCCCCACGTGGAGGAAGATGCAGCCCACGTAGGGAGATGAAGGTGTTGGTGAAGGGATCTGCATGGGAGGGATCTGGCAAACATGACCCCAAGCCCCAGGCTGGGCTGGTGTCTGCAGGGACTTGCTGCCCCAGCCCCCAGCCCTGATCCAGATGAGTGCAACCATGGTGCTGTGTTCTGCCCTGTGTTTTAATGATGCTCTACCCTATGTTTTAGCCATGGGGACATTTTGCAACAGCCGTGTTCTGGCTCAGTTCGGCTTCTTCATTTAACAGCTTCCTAATACAATTGCACTCATCCCCATCCTTCCCTCGCCATTCCTGGTTCAGATAACCTTGCTGAACTCCTCTTGGAGATTAACCAGCGGGAGGGAGCCCATTAGCTGGTCCGAGCTTCAGAGTTGCTAATCAAAGCTAATGAATTAACCAAGAGGGTGTTGATTTCCAATCTGAGCATTCAGGAGGAGGGACATGATCTGTCCTTCTCTCTGCCCCATCTCCTGCATCCCACTGCAGTCCCCTGCTCTGACAGTGCAGGATGCTGCCCTCTCCTCTTGCTCCGTCCACAGTCCCACCTGGCTCGAGGCCAGCCAGGACCGAGGTAAGAGGAAAGCCCTTTTGAGCTGGGAAGACACAAATAATCGTTGTAAAAATGACTGGTAGGACTCTGACCCGCCTGCCAAGATCACGAGCTGCTCGGACAGCCCCAAGAGCAGCGAGGCTGGAAGTCACCTGGCAAGCACGGGACTGTCCACAGCGGTGGCGGGGGCAGAGGGCAGGGGATGCGGAGAGGTGAGGAGGAGCGGGGGCCAGAGCCTTTCCTGCCTGGCAGGATGAGGGATGTGGCCCAGCAGGGTTGGTCTCACCGTCGTGGGCACTGCGCCATGGAGGAAGCTGTGTGTGCCGGCCGGCGCTGCCGAGGGCTGCTTCTGCCCCGTGTGTGACCCTGCGTTAACCCTGCTGTCCCCACCTAAGGGTGACAGTTTATCCAGTGCCAGAGTGACTGTGCTGCTAAACATAAACTGGTGCCCTCCTCACTCTGCAAAGGGCAGCACTGAATCATCCCCTTTTGCAGCTCCAGGCTCCCAGCTCCAGTGTGTCCGCATGTCAATTCCAAAGCACGAACATTTGGTGGCACTCAGCAAGGTCCCCTAGCCTGGAGGTAGCAGGAGGAGAGAAGTGGTCCAGGCCAGTGCTGCTGTGGGGATATGGTGGAGTCTTCCCACCCCAGAACAGTGCACTTGCTAAGATCTGGTGTGCAGGGTAGGTGATGATGGCAGTGCTGTCCCCTGTCACTGCAGCATCACGCCACAGTGGACCAGGATCAGCCCTTGCCCCTGAGATGTTCGTGGGCAGGTAGCCTTGGATGTGTATCATTCTTGGAGATGATCTGCACACAAAGCTGGTAAGGCCCTCATACCCAGGCATGGCACTGTCTGCCCCTGTCCCACTCCACTGCCCACAGAGCCACACTGCGAGGTCTCAGTCACTCCTGTCACCCAGCAGGCACAGACCAGGTTTCCCCAGCATTTCTTCTCCAAACCTGCCAAGGAAGCCCAGCCGTCCCCTCGAGGGTCACACAGGCAGCCTGAGCCTTGTCTGGCAGAGTCACCACGGCACTCCAGATCCCGGTGAGTGCCCAGCCCGTGGTGACAGGGACCATAAAACACTTGCACGAGCAGACGCACGGCAGTGCTGAGGGCTGCCTGCCTGCCTCCTTCGGAGAGTGTCCCCAGTCCAGAAGCACCCAGGGTTGCCCAGGCTGCTCAAGACTCCTCTGGGAGCTCTGGTTCAGCCCCTGTGCATTGCAGGGAAGCTGTGGCAGCTCAGAGCTGCAGGATTACCGAGGTTGCACTACTTGCTGCTTGCCCAGCTGATGTGGGCTGACAGCTGCTGTGCACACACTGATACTCACCGGGACTGGCAGCAGGATGCTGTCTGTTCCTGCCTGGAGTTTGCCTGCACCACTTGCTGCCCATTGGACAATGATGGCTTCAGCGTGCAGAGCCCAGGTGCGGGTGTGCAAGCCAGTGGCGTGTGGCACAGCCCCCATGCTGAACAGCATGCCCGGGGAACTGAAACATGTGCAGGCACAGACACACAGAGTGCTCCCTGCTCCTGGTGGCATTGCAGACCCCCAGCCTTGAGCTGGACTCCTCCACCTGAGCCCAGGGCTTTCAGATGAACTCAAACACCTTTAAAAAAGGTTTTGCAGCAGGAGACATGCAGGAGGACCGTGGTGAGCCGGCTGCCCTGGTGCTGCAGGCGCCCTGCATCCATAGCCACGGCGTGCTGCCGCTGTGCAGCCCCAGCCCTCCCTCATTTATCTCCCCTCCAAATTGTGAATGAACGAACTTTCTCCCAGAATAAATAACAATCGCTCAAAAGTTATTTTAGGGCTGGTCTCGGTCGCTGGAGTTTCCGCGCCTGCCGAGGCCCATCACATTGTTTTCTGCTGCTTTCCTTGGCACGGCCCCAGTCCAGGGTTCAGAAGTTATTACTATAAAAGTCAAATTGCTTTGAGGGGGGGAGGCTGGGGGAGGCAGGGTCGGTGGAGAGAGAGGGGATGGGATTCCTGGAAAGTCTCCAGCCAAGGATAATTGGAGCTGTGCGGGGTTGGAGCAGTCCCCGCCGTGCTCGGGGGAGCGTTTCACCTGGCCTGTGGCCAGCGGAGCTGAGGCAAGGAGGAGGAGTAGGAGGACGAGGGCTGGCTTATTGCAGGCACAGCCCCCCCTGAAATACGGTGCTGCTGGGGCTTGGTGTGCTGGGCGGGGGGTTCCTGGGGGCCTCCAGGCTCATTCCTCACCATATCCTGGAGAGCCCTTGCCCATCCTCCTCCCTGCGGCCCCTTCAACCTGCGCTCGCCCCAATTCCATTTAATGCTGGTTATTTTCCCATCTACAGCACTAATTACTTTCCTGCCTTTGCACTGAGGATTGCCTTAAGCCCTGAAATATTAATGTTTTATTTCCGTTCCAAAACTTCCTCTTTCAGTGTTTGCCACCATAATGTGGTAATTTTTGGCCATCCCTAAAAGCAAATGTTCTGCCCCTTCACACCAGGCACCACACCTGGTTGCAGTAAAGCTGGCGACAAGATACCAGTCCCCATCCTGAATGAAGCAGCATCTCCCTCAATCCTTTGGGCTCTTTTTCCGCACCCTCTGTAGTCAAGGGTTGCCCTGGACCTACCCTAGTGGAACAGGGCAGGAGCAGCAGCCCACAGATGTGGGATCTCAGTGGGGATGTCCTCTCCCAGGGTGTCCTCGTGAGATTGTGCCCTGGCTGCTGTGTCCCAAATCCTTTGATCGATGCTTTTTTTTTCCTTCTTAAAATGATTCCCGTGAAATGGTCATGCCGATGTGTCCATGCAACCTCATTAGGATTCAGTTTGCTCTCTCCTTTCCTCCAGGCAGCCTTTTTTTTATTATTCCCATTATTTAAGGTTGACCTTACAGCAATGACCAGCATCCTCCTGGCAGATGGGGCTGCGTCTGCACTGGCCCTTGCAACCTGCACCCCAGATACCTGCCGCAGGGTGCCCCTCACCCTGAAACCGGCAGCCCAAAGCCACCACAACCCATAGTGCTGGGGAACCACTGCAAACACCCCGCAGCCAGGATTCACAGGCTGGGAGCAGGCAGCAACAGCCAGGAGATAAGATGTGGCTCAGCTTTGATACGTGCAGCTCGAACGCCTGGAGCAAAATCATCAAACATCGCTATCCACTCAGTGGGGCGACCACTGGGCAGCGAGGCTTCGAGGGACACGCAGCAAGCACAGGAGGTTACCTGGCAGCAGGACGTGACAGAAGAAGATGTGACCTGTGGAGGCACTTCAGAGAGGACATCTTCGTGGAATCGCCGACGGGAAGAGCCCGGCGCCGTTCTCATCCCGCTGGCACTCCAGCCCAGCTCAGCCGCCCTGGCATGGCACAGGGCACATCCCCACCCCCTTCCCTGCCCCATCTCCTGCCGGGGTGATGAAATGCTGCACTACCTGTGATGCTCAGAGTGAGCAAATATAAAAGCATTAACTGAGTATAAGGAAGAAAAAGGTGGGGAAAGGAGAGAAAAGGTGAATCTTAGCTCCAGGGCAGCTGGGAGACAGGCAGGGCACTCTGCCCCATGCACCTGGGACCTCACTGCCTGAGGACGTGTGGAAAACCCCTGTCCCAGGGCTGCAGAATTGCCATTCCACACCTACCATGACCCAGCACAACCCCCCAGGCCCAGCTTCTGCGGAAATTCTCTGCTTCTTTCAGGTAAAAGCCAGCAGATGTGGAGCCACATTCAGGTGGGTTGATGGGTGAGGTGGGCTCCTGGCTCCTCTGTCCACTTTTCCCACCTAACCCTTCTTTCTATAGAATCATAGAATGGTTTGGGTTGGACCTTTAAATGCCATCTGGTCCAACCCCCTTTCCATGGGCAGGGGGATCTTCAGCCAGTTCAGGTACTCAGAGCCCCATCCAGCCTGGCCTTCCAGGGATGGGGCATTCGCCACCTCTCTGGGCAACCTGTGCCAGTGTTTCACCATCCCCAATGTAAAAAACCTCATTCCTTATATTTAATCTAAATTGGCCCACTTTCAGTCTAAACCCATTGCCCCTTGTCCTGTCCCTTTTAACCCCTGCTGAGAGCCCCTGCCACCCCACAGCCCCTCCACCGCCCCTCTCCTGCAATCGCCGTCCACCAGGCATAGCTGGTTCCTTCTCTATCCCTTCCCTAATGGATCTGACAGCTGCTCCCTGCACTGGGCCGGGTTTCAGTTTCCCCACGCTGAGGTTTTCTTGCACAGTCTGTTGCAAAGCAAGAGCCGGGGCCGTCTCGGCGGGGCGGCAGCGATGCTCCCCGGCCGTGGCGCGGCTGCCAGCCGGGTCACCCTGCCGGCACCCTCGCGGGCTCTCACCGGCACGCTGGGGACGGGAAGGAAGGAATAGAGTCGTAGGAATCAGATTATGAACTGAGCAATACCGCGTGCGGAAGAGCCTGTGGGGAAGGGGCTTCCAGGGCTATTTTCGCCCAACGAAAGTTGCAATTAATTTGCGGAGGAAGCCGCTCGGCATTAAGAAACCCTCCAGGCAGAGTCCGGACCCAGGGACACACATCCCATTATTTTCTCGTTAAAAAACCATCTCGGTGGTGAAGGGGGCTGCTCCCCCCGGGCTGGCGCTAACGGGGAGCCGGGGGGGAGCTGGGGAAGGGGGGGAGCTGGCTCTGGAGGGGCAGGAGTGTTTGGAGAGGGAGAGGGAGCTGAAATTAACCCTGGAAAGCATTCAAATTAGGCTGTGTAATAAGAGACCCACTTCTCTGGGTAAATTTGTTAGGATTAGGGCTCACTGAGCTGTTGAGGAGAATTCAGCATGGCTCAGAGCCAGGACGAAATGAAGCTCCTGGCTTGGTCGGCTGCGGGAAAGTCCAGGCTAATGGGCTTTGGTTCAAACTTTGATAGGAAAAAAATCCAGGAACAAAGGCACTAATTCTTCCAAAAGCCCCAAAATCTCAGTTTATACATTTCTGTTTATGTTCATTCATAATAGATATACACAGCTGTTCTTATCATTCATATTCAAATTCCATATGCATCCTTAGCAGTTAGTACTCCTGCCTCAAAATGAAAAAAAAAAAAGCCATGTGGAAGATTAAAGAAAACTGAAAAACAACCTGTCTTGGGGTGTGAATTCTTCCAGCATCTGTGTCTGAGCTCAAGTCCTTGCACTGGGGTCCATCCTCGGGACAGAGGAGGAGCCCACTGCCAGTGTAGGCTGGACATTTTAGGGACTTATTTGAGTCTCTTTGTCACCTGCCACAGACCACCCATCTGCTGAGCTTCCTCTGCCCTGGGTAGTGAGGTGGCTGGCCAGGGTTCACCCTGTGCCACCAGTCCTGGCACCCATCAGTGCTCACGGCTTCCCCAGTGACATTCTGCAAACCGGGGAGGAGTAGACGAGGCTGACCTGCTCCCCAGGGCTGGGGCATCTGTGCTTACACTGCCCGGGGTGAGCAGAAGGGAACTTTTCCAATTTCGGTGGTTTTAAGCTAAAAACAACCAAAACAAAACAACCAACCAAAACTGTGATTTTATGTTATTTAGTCTTTTCTTTTAAAAAGTTTTCTCTGTCTCACATTCTAGAGGATCTCTCCTTGCTTCCTGTAAAAATTATCCCTGGACTAAAGAACAACAACAAAAAATGCATTTAAATCTGGATATCTCGCAGAATATTTGCATCTTAAACCTTATTTTTTGATCCCTGGAGTTTGCTCTTACAGACAAATCTAGAGCTGTTGAGTAAAGCTCATTAGTAGGAACTATCTGCTAGAATGAGCAGCGGGGACACAGATAGCACAGATACTTAAAGTGTTGTCACTGGGCTTCAGAGTTAATCCTGCTGAGAAGTTCCCCTCTCAGCTCGGAGCTGTTGTTGCGCACATCCATGACACTGCTATTGATTCTTAGGATTATTTGGGAAGGCTGACTCTCCGTCCCTTGGCAGTGGATGTGTGACCTGTGGTACCTCAATGCAGAGAGGAGGAACAGCAGCAGTGGGGCTTGGCTGCTGCAACAGCCCCTGACCCTCCTCCTCCTCCTCACCTCTGTGCAGTGCCCAGGTGAGATGCAGGTTCTGGCACGGCAGGGACGTGGCCTGAGCTGTCCTGGGCAGCTCTAACCCCTGTTCCAGAGCCAGGAGGGGGGGGTGACACGCCCTGCGGAGCAGCGTGCTGCTGCTGTATTTACATTCCAGCGTAAATTAGCTTCTCCTCTGGTCTCTCACGCGTCCTGTCCCCGTCCCCTCCTGCTGCGCGCTCCCCCGGCCGCCGCAGCCCCTCCGTCTGGATGAAATATCCTTTAATCGGGAGCTCATGTCTTCCGGCCACAGCAGAAGGGGAGTGGCAGCCTGGGGACAGGGGACAAATGGGGGGCCCCTCGTCCCCCAGCACGGTCCCTAGGGCCTGGGCAGTGCACAGGGTGGCACCAGCGCCTTCCCCCGTGTCATCCTCGACTCCCAGCGCACAGGTTTAACATCTGCCCAGGACATCGCTCCCCACAGATGCGTCCCCCACTCATGCAGTGTTTGGGTGCCTGTGGGACGTGAAGGGAGGCGGCGTCCCGAGACTGAAAGATCCCCTGTGGGCTGCAGGAGGCAGGCCAGAGGAGTAGAAAGCAGGCTCACCCAGCCGTCTTTCATTTCATGAACAAACACATAAAGACCTGGAAGCAATAAATCCAGAGCTTGGACTACAAAACCAAACACGGCTGCAGCTCCCCCTTGGAACAGAAAAGTGGGAGGAAGAGGGCAGCCACAAAGCCAGCCGAGGAGCACAGGCACCGTGTCCCCTCCTGAAACCACCAGGATGCTTTAAAGGGGCTGCTTCAGGGTTCTCTGGCCAAAAATGTGTCCCCAAAAAGCTGTTTGTGCTGGTTCTTTTGTGCTATCAGTCAATGTGCCCCAGGGATGCACAGAGCATTCTTGGAAGCAGCCTGGATTGACAGGTCCCAGGGTGAGCAGCCGTCCCTCACCCTGCTGGGAGCAACAGGAGCAGAGCCCAGGGGTGCAGAGGGTGCACTGGGAGGACATGTACCCTCCGGTGCAGGGCATCACCCACACCCCATGCTCGAGGTGCCAGCTCGTGCAACAGCCAGAGCCCCCTCGGAGGCCGTGGGCCACGTGTGCTGTGCCAGTGGGTGCCATGCCCGGCTGCTGCCCCGATGTGGGGCTGCCCTGGGGGTGCTGCTGTGGGAGGGGGCTGCCCCGAGCTGCTCTGTGGGCAGGGCTCTGCCTGTGCAGGGCACCAGCCAGGCATTTCCCAGCCTGGGTGCTCCCTGCCCATAGGTGCAGCGTGGCACCCGGTGGCTGGGATGACTCCCACCTCCCAGTGCTCCCAGTGAAAAACAGCTGGGAGCCACCAGACCCTGCTGCTATGGGCTCCTGTCAGGTCTCTCCAGTCCAGCTATCTCACTCCTGCTGCCAAGCCCCCCACTTTCCCCCTCCCATCCTGCACCAGGAGCTGAGCATTTGTGTTTCTGTGCTGGCCCTGCCAAGACCCTCGGGCTCACTGCCACCTGCCCATGCAGAGGGAAGGATGGGTGTGTGCCCAGGCTGTCAGCATTGCCCCCAAACCAGCAGAGCTCACTTCAGGAAGCCCTGATTCCCATGTAGCTGGGGGCATCCCACCCGGGGGACTTGGGGAGTCCTGCTCCCATCAGGCTGGAGACCCAGGGAGGAAGAGGAGAATGAGGATGGAGAAGTGACAGCACAACCAGTGGGCAATACAAGCCATTAGTGGGATCCCTGGCCAAGCCTGCACTTCCCCATGGTCAACCTGCAGTAATCCCAGGTTCCCTGCATCCCTGCCAGGTACAAGGGCGGAGTGGGTGCCCACCAGCTCCCTCCCCAGGACCCCACTCACCTGACTCGATGATCTTACAGGTGATCTTTTCCAACCCAGATGATTCTAAGATTCTATTACTTCCCCTGGCAGCCAGGGAAGCTGCAGCAGCATCGGAGCTGCCTTCTCCTTGCAGCACTCGGGCAAACTGCTATTTGTAAAACAAAGGTGAAAACATCAAATCAAATGGATGAGTCAGAGGAGAAGTTCAAAAAACGGGGAGCGCGGGGAAGGGGAGAAGCGGGATCTCCATCTCCCCTCCCACCTGCCAGCAGGCAGGGAAGCAGGCAGGGAAACAGGCAGCACCTCGCCTGCTGGCAGCCCATCACGGCTTCAAAGAGGGCGCAGATCGGATCTAGCAGCAGCCGGGGATGCACCGAGCAAGCGCTTAGCGGGGAAAGGAGATGGCTCCGATAAGCCAACGTGTGAACTCCCAGGTTTAAATTAACTAATGACTTCAGATGCTGCCGATAGTCTGCAGGGGATGGGGAGGAGTGATTTATGGGAGAAGATTAAACAGACTAATTAGGCCAGCTTTACCACTTAGGAGTTACCCAGTCAGGCTGGGGGCTGTGCCAAGGAGGACCCACTGTGCCCTAGCCTTGTGAGAAAGGATGGGGAGCAACTCCAGGCTCTCCCCCTGAAGCCACAGGTGCTCTGGCAGCCTCCTCACCCAGGAGCATCCCTGCATGAGCACAGGAGATTCCACCATGCACCCCAGCACTCTCCCACAGCTGCCCACTCTCAGGTACAGACATGGGAGACTTGTGAACTCTCTTCTGCTGCATGACCTGCACCTCCCCAGTGTTTCCCAGCCAGCACAGAGGGTCCAGGGTCTGCTTGACCCCCACTGCTTTATGGCCACTGTACCAGGCACCACATGGACCAGGCACCACAGCTGTCACTTCTGGGGTGAAGTGCAAGGTCAACGAGACTCACACCAAAGTTCTTTCAAATCCCCATTACGTATATGCCAAGAATCAGTGATTTCCAGTGGCTGGGCAAGCACTGAGCCCAGCCTCATGCTGCACTGACTCGCCGCTCTCACGTGTAAGAAGTTGTCGTGGTCTCAGCCAGGAGAGCTTTTTATCACGTTATGGGAAAGCACTTGTAGTTTCCTTTTCCAGGAGCCCTGGATATAATAAAAAGGCCTCCTCAGGCTTCAAAGCAGGAGGATTTTCATTGCTTCCTGGGCCAAGAACAAAGCACCATTGAGCACAGCCAACAGTTGTTGTCTCTGTCCCTTGATGTGAATCAAGCATCCCGTTCTCAGGCTTGGAGGGCTCGGCTCGCAGGGATGGAGACAGGTTCATCCACAGCCATTGCTCTGGACCAGGAACACTCCGAGACGGGTTTGCCCCCCTTGAATCATCCCAGTTTCACCATGAACTGCCAGGGTGGCTGTGGGCAAGCCGTGAGGAGCACTGGTGGCCTGACCCCGGGGCTGGCATCACTTCCCCATCCACCCACTTGGTACCTGCGAGACAACAGGGCGCTGCTGGAATGCATAACATGGTTTTCAGCAGGGATTGAAAGCATGACTGTGTAAATAACACAGAGGTACCATGAAAACAGCTGTTTTCACGTTAAAATGGAAATTTAACAGAGTGACAAGCAGGAGCTGCAGGGGATGCAGCACGGGCTTCCTCCAGGAACCCACACAAGTCACAGCTTAGTGCTGGGGCACGAACTTCCCACCATGTCCAAAGCCCAACCCTGGGGTGATGCTTGCCCAGAGCAGTTCAGGGGACTTCCTGCCCCTTGCCCTGGGGCACCCACAGAGAGCCAGAGCCCTGCTTTCAGCCTGCCGCCTCCGGCACTGCGATATGCCAGGGACAGACAGTCAGGGACATTTCCCAGATGCCTTTGGAGAAACAGGAGTTCCTTGTCACTGCTATTGGCATGAGGCTCTTGGGCCCTTCCCCTGCCCACGCTGGGTCTGGGACGGGTTTCCTGGAGCTCTTTGTCATCAGTGCCTGGGGACTGCCTGGGGAGAGCTCTGCCTGGCACGGTGCCACCAGTCCCATTGCTGGAGACGAGGTTTTGGGAGAAGAAATTTCTGATGTCCCCTGTGGCTCCTGTGTGCAATGCAAAGAGCCAGGCCAAGCAAGGCTGTGGTGGTCTCGGGAGTCCCTGCCCACTCCCCACATCCCCTGCTGCCACCCCACGCTCTGTTTCAACCACCTCACCCCCATTCCCTGGGAAACAATGAACCTTCGTGTTTGTGCAGAGGCAGTGTCAGGACAGTTCACATGAGGAAAAAAGAAAGAAACAAAAAGTCAGAGGAAAAAGCCTGGGCCCGCGAAGCCCCACAAACACCACAGCGTTGCGGCTGCCTGTGAGCTGCTTCAGCTGTGCACATCACCGGCAAGAAATTACTCACTGCACAATATTTTTGTTTCCCCAAACCATTAATGAATTATTTAGGCATCTCTAGCAGTTACAAAGAGAATGATCAACTGCTGCTCAGTGTGGGCTGCCTCGGTGCCTGCCAGGGAGCAGCTTTTGGGGACAGCTCCCTCATTGTTGTGATGCTCCCCGTGCCTGAGCAGAGCCATGGCACTGCAGAGCTCGCTGCGGTGCTGCCAGCAGGGCAAAGAACGTCATCTCTCCCTACAAAGGCTACGACCAGGAGTAGGAGCTTTGTTCCAGAGCTGGAAGAGCGAAGTTCACCTGCTCCGCCTCCCCCAGCCTTTTCCTCCCTGCGACGTGCTCCAGGCACCTGCCCAGTGCCAAAACCGTGGAGAAACTCGGCACTGATTTGTAATGTGTGAAGGTAATCCAGTGCTGGAGCAAACTGCTGCACTGAGTCACAGCAAACCTTGGCTACCTGCTAACGAACACGGGCCCGGGATGTCTGAAACCTGCAGAGAAAGCCCTGGCTGTGCAGAGGGGAGAGCTCTGGCTGCTGCCGATTGCAGCCATGAAACTTCACGAGGGTGACGCCGCTCCCTGACAAAGCAGCCCCTGCCAACACACACACGCGCGCGCTCAAAGCGTCTCATCGACTCAGTGCAGCCTCCTGGAGCAAGGTACCACTTGACATCCTGCACTAGCACTACCACGCACAAGCTGGAGGCTCCTGAACCCGGGCAAGCCCCAGGCAAGGAGGTATTCCCAACCACTCCAAGAAATACCTTTAATCCTGTAGATAAATGCATCGAACGTGGAGCAATGAGGGGATAAAAGCACTCTCTAAGAAAACTTCAGAAGGACAGAAGCCCTTTCATAAAATCGCTCTTCCCTGTTGGAAAGGCACATGGTGGGGGTGGGCTACTGCTGCTCTGAAGATGAGCACTGGCTTTCCTGGTGCCTCGCTGCTGGAGGATGTGGGAGCTAATGGGAGAGCTAGGGAGCTGCTGCTGCCCTGCAGCACAGGGAGGCTGTAGGGTTCTCTGCCCTGTAGCTAAGGAAGAAGGCTGTGTTTTAAAGCCAAAATCCCCAGCAAAGCATGGGAAGCCCTGCTCCTGGCTGTCTCTTTTCTGTCAGTATGGTCAGCAGGCTACTGATGCCAAGGGAGACACTGGTCCTGAGGAATGACAAAGAAGCTCCTGGGGCTTTCAGCTCAAACGTAAAGCCCTCTCATCCCTTCTCTCTCTCACACTCTCACCAACTTTACAACCTCTATCACAAACCCATCTTTAGGCTCATCCTGGACAGGCCAGAGGCTGCACGGATGTCTGGGTGGGGGTCAGCCTCACCAGCCACCATAGATTTTGCCCCCCAGCAGGGCCTTTATCCCTTCTGGAAGCCCCCAGCCATGCATCTCTCCCACATTTTCCCTTCTCCCCTTTATCCAGCTCAGCCCCCTGCATGGCCTCAATTACTGGCAAAGGTTCCCACAACCCCTGGCTGCTTACGCCCTTCT
This sequence comes from Oreocharis arfaki, assembly GCA_013398015.1. NCBI lineage: Eukaryota > Metazoa > Chordata > Aves > Passeriformes > Paramythiidae > Oreocharis > Oreocharis arfaki. The sequence continues at coordinate 988,767 of VZRR01013922.1, read as the reverse complement.
CAGAGCTGGGGACCATCACCTGCTTCCAGCTCCTGAATAATGTCCAAATGCCCCTGCTCATGGTTTCACAGCTGCCTGACGTCTCAGTCATCCCCAGCTTGCCTAGTTCATGGCATCCCCAGCACTCCATGGGCTTGGCATGCTCCTGGCCCAAGGTCCCCAGTCGGTCTTTTATCTTCTGAATTACTTCCCCTGTGCTGAAGAATGGGGCAGAAAGAGCTGAGGGGTGCAGGTGAGGATGGATCTGGAATCCATGCAAGCCTGAGCCTGAGTTATCAGTGCCTGGGTGCTCAACCACTGCAGTTTCCAGAGGAGAGTCCCCTCCCCAGGGAAATCACTCAGCCCACTTGGGCTACTCCTGAATTTGGCAGAGCACCTCACCTGGGCTCGATGGTTTGGGCAATTAGACCTTTCCCATACCCTCTGACTCCCCTGGCGCTGGTCCCTCTGATGTCTCAGCGCTGAAAGCTGAGATGAGACCTGGAGGGAGGGACTCCCTGTAAGGGAGAGGGAGTTTGCAGACATCACCGCAGCCCCAGCTTCCCCTCCTTCATGCCCAGCCCCACTGCGCATCATGTGGCTCTCGCCTGCAGCGGGGCCTCAGACCAGAGAAACACACGCTTTTTGTCAGGGCTGGTCTCCTCATGTTTATTTCCCTTTGCCGTGTGAGCAATTTCCCCTTCCCACACAGGCAGCGACGGCCGTGGCTATCAAACGCGGCCGTGGGGATGGGGCCAGCCCTACCCCGTGCTGGCAGAGCCAGGCAGGGACGCGGGGCCGTATCTCATCCGCTGGCATGCAGCACGCCGCGCCTGCAGGAAACATATGTCACTGCTTAAACAGATCGTGAAAGCTTCAATCACTTCCTTATGGCGGAGCCGGGCTGAATTCATACCAACAGCCAGCATCTCCTGCGCTTTCCTGTGAGTGAGACCAGCCCTCGGCCCTGTGGGGTGCTCCCCTGCCTCGGTGCTCCCCTGTCCCCATGGACAGCTCCACAGGGAGCTGTGAAACACCATCCGGAAAAACAAACCGTTTCTTGTCAGCACCTTGTTACCTCCCTGAGATGCTCCCCTCTGCCTGCGAACCTGCCCCGCAGGAAACTCAGGGATGGAGCCCTCCCCAGATTCAGAGTCTGCCCCCAGGCTCCCTACATCATATTTGCTGGGTGCACAGCTGCTGCGTTTGGGGGTTTGAGCTTGCTGGCAGCACATGCCCAGAGCCCAGAACAGTCTCACTGGTGCCCAACCCCTCGCTGACCCCTGGGGCAGCCGTGGAGGAGTTCAGTGCATTCCCAGGCACGAGCTGTGCATGGAGGACAGGATCCCCCAACTCTGCCTGTCCCCAAGGAGCTTCATACAAAGCTTTCTTGGGGTGTCTCTTGGAGCAATCTCCTTTGGAGGGATGTCAATCACACACTCTCCTGCTCTGCTGATGGGGTTCTGAAAGCTCCCAGTACCAATAAAGCAGACAGCCACAGCTGCCCCCCACGCCCCATCCTCTGCAGCAGGGTCTAGGGCTGCCCAGGCGGGTCCCTGCTCCTGCAGACGTGGGTGGGTGTTGGTGAGACGATGCATCATCACAGCGTCTCTACCATTACGCTCGGTTTTCTCCTGTGGGCTGGAAGTTGCTTTTTTTGGAAGAGATGCAGGCAGGGAATCTCACGTGGGCTTTGGTGATGAGACTGGCGGCTGCAGCCATCCAAGCCTGGCAGGAGATGTTGGCTGCCAGGCCAGCCTGGCCATGGGTGCTGTTGTGATGGCAAACTACCTGCCAGAGTTGCTGCCCCAGATTCTCTGCTGCCACCCTGCCTTGCCCAGGGGTTCCCCCATCTCCTCCTGTCTCCCTGCAGCCTCCAGCCACCTCCGCAACACCTCTTGCCTGGATGGAGGGGAGCACTTGACAATAACATCTTCCTTATGTGCCTGCAGCAACAGCCAAAATCCTAGGCCTTTCCTGGGATTGCATTTCAGTCGAATGCCCACACCCTCATGAAAGGAAAGAGCAAGACAAGAATGTTATTTCTGCAAACACAAACACCCACGGAGATCCTTGCCTGCTGGAGACGAGGGCACACAGGCTGGTGCCATGTCTGTGCACCTCCCACCTCCCCAAGCTCTGCTCACCAAGACTTCACCTGAAACAGCCGGTTTGCTTGGGACAGTCCTCCTGCCTCCCTGCTTGGAAGCAGCACCATTCCTGGAGCATTGCCCGCTGATCGGCTCCAGCTCCTCGCCGCAGGATCACGTTTGCTTACCCAAAGCACCTTCTCGCTTGTGAAGGACAAGAACCAAATCCCAGCTCGATCTCACCAGCGTGATCCGCCCGGGTGCCTCTGCTCCAGGACCATGCGCTGTGTGAGCAGCCCTGGTTCTGTCAGTATTGGCAAATCCAATCCCAGCCAGAGCGGTGCCTCCCGCTCATTAAGGAAGGGAGTAGTACCTGACAAGCCCTCCTTACCCACCCCTGCAAGCCACCCTTGGGACGCTGTCCTCACTCAGCCGCTGTGTAACACACGTGGCAGCAAACCCGTCCCCTGTGTGGCCACAGCCTTGCCTGAGAGACTGGAGCCACCATGGCTGTGCCAGATCCTGTGCCTGCCCCAGGCTAGAGGTGGGGTGGCTGCAGCCCTATTTCACTGCTGCACACCCATCCCCTACCCAGCAATCCTCAGGGTCAGGTTTGCCTCCCACCCACGCCTGCTGCTTTGATGGGGCAGCAGGAGTGGAGCAGCCACCTTCCCAGCAGGAAGGGGTTGGTGGAGGATTGTTCAAAGGCACAAGACAGTTCACATGGCCAGTTCCTGCCATGCTGATTGATTTTCCTGAGGAACACAACTTCACTCCAGTTCATCTGCTCCCTTTTATTTCCAGCACCTGGGAGCCATCTCCCTGCTACAGCAATTCTTGTATATCAGTCTCAAGTGCTTGGCTACACAGCTAATTTGTACAAATTAAACCAATTTTAAGGGGAAGAGGAGGTGCAGATTCACTCCCCATAAACATTTTGCTATGTGGTCTACAACCTGCTCAGACCACATAGCTCCTCATGGTTGTAAACAACTCCCAATTGCTGGTTCCTGGCCTTTGGTTCTCCAAAAATATTTTCGGGCCGGACCCTCCATCCCTTCCCATCTGCACACAGCTCCAGTCCCTGGAATTTACCAACACTTAAAAATATTTTACACATCCCTGTAAAATCACACACATTTAAAGCCAGTTAAGGCCTGAATTATGTTTAAAGATGTTGTGCAATTTGTAAGCATCATAAAAACCTGAAATAAGTTATCGTAGAAATAACCACAGGGAAATTACTGTCCCAACTCGCAGCTGAGGAGGCCGTGACCCTGGAGCAGGAGCAAACAGCTCTTGCTGTGGCTAATGCAGCCATTGAGTGGGAGGGCTGCCTGCACTTTCGGGGGATCTATTTTAACCATCAGATTTGCGGTAACCCGGGGCAGCTTTAGGGCAGTCATTACACAGCTCTCCTTCTGCTACAAGAGCTTCCTTTTAATCTGGGCAAAAATTAGTCAGCAGCACAGGAGATCGCAGTCACACTTCACCAGGGAACCCCATGGGTGCTTGAGGGAGGGAGGGATGGGGAGTTCAAGGAGCTGAGTGTCAGGAGAATCCACTGCCCTCGACCTGTTTGGAAGCATGGAAGGAAGCATAACTTCAGCTGACAGGTTTTTCTCCCCAAAAGTATGACCCAGTGAGTCATGCAGGAGGCAATTATGCCCATGCAAAAAACATTTCTTCCAAACCATACCAGGGTTCAGTCTCATGTTTTGTATTTGATCAACCTGGCAGGGGCTGGTGAAGGAGGCTGCAGAAGGTGCCTGCACCAGCAGGCACACAAAGTGTCTTCTGCCTCCCAAGTAGCCAGTTCATCTCTGCAAGGGACCACTGCCCTCTGCCACATGGCAATATTCTCCATCTTGTTTCCTTTCCAGTCATCATCCTGCTAGATCTTGATTTTCTCTGAAATCCTCTTGTTTTTGCTGCTAGTTTCCAGAGAGGGAAAGCCACCACAGAGTAGGATGCACCGGCATTCCTTGGTACAGGAAGGCCTCACTGGGTTCCCAGTCACCCTGAGGGTCTTCAGTGACACATCTGGGCCACTGGCTTCCCACCACCTCCATGCTGGCTTTGAACCTCACGGATGTGCACAAAAGGTGGGCCATGAGATTAAACTGCCCAGAGAAAGACATGGAGCAGGACCCGTGCCTGAGAGCAAGCTGGTCCCCTGCGTGGCGGGAGCAGCCGGACGCCTTCCCCATGTTTTGCACTCTCCATCTGTCTCCAATGGAAGGCAGGAGCCCAGCCTGGAAATGCGCTGATTCTTTCCAGAGCCGCAAAACGAAGCTTTTTCATCCCAAGGACACAGGCTGCTCTGCAAGCTGCCCTTCTGCCTCTCTAAACTCCGACCAGATTTCACACCGTGCCTTCAAAGGGAAGGAGCTGGAGCAGCATCCTCGGCAGGCAGCACAGTGGGGAATGGCCAGCTGAGCCCCCCCAGGGGTGCCACGGGGCCACTGGTCCCCAGGGCAGGGCAACAAGTTCTCATGGCAGAAAGGTGTTTTCGAAGGCCAAGCAAGCAGGCTGCAGCTCAGCTGCTGGCAGGGAATCAGAGAGCCCAGGTCTGTTTTGCTGCCAGGTTATCAGTGGATCCATCAAGGGATGCCTTCAAGACGCCAAATCTATCAGCTCTCCCATATGGATGCCATCCACACTGAGCCATTTCCTGCCTAATCGGTATCAGCCCTGCTCCTCCCTCTCCAAAAATTGCTCTTTACAGCCTGCTGCAACTCTACAAATATTTTTACAACAGGTAAAAAAGGCACGGAACGCATCCCCCCCACCCAAGCCTCCCTGGGGGCATTCGCTCCGCACCACCACAACAGGAATGCAGGTGCAGGAAGAAATCCCTGGGGTGTAACATTACTTTGCACTCTGAATTTTCACTGTCTACAAATGCCCCGGTGGGTGCTGAAGGCATTGCAGGTACCCAGGAATAGGGATGCAGGTGACAGGGGCCGGACAGGACCTCCCTGGGTGCCAGGGCAGAGCCCCAGCCAGGGTGTGCCTTATTTACCAGCAGAGAGGAGTTTACCTTGTGAAGGTTTCTGTGCCTGATAGCCTGGGATTATTTTGTCTTTCATGTGGTCTCTAATGAAAGGGAGTCTGGAACAGATGCAGATTTGAAAGAAAAGAGGAGGAGGAAATTTCTTAGCATAGGGTTTCGGTTCCCCTGCCTATAAACAGTGCTGACAGCGAGAGGCGGCAGTGATAAACACGTCGATAAGAGCCCAGCTAGACAGGTAATCTGGCACAAAAGGTCTGTCTGGAGAAGTTTAGGCAAAAGTCGCCACACGCTGTTTAAAAAACACAAACCCTCAACCCCTGGCCAGTGTGAGTGGTTGTGCCAGGGAATTCCCCCGGGCGCTTGGGCACAGGGTACCCCCAGGTAGGAGGGGGTTACCCCATTACTAAGCATGGTTGGTTCTCCTGCGTGGCAGCTGCGGGAATTCCCAGCAGAGGGGTTGTTCCCAGCAAAGGCACTTGGCGCTCCCTCCACAGACCCAAAACGATCTCGCTTCCTCATCTGATGAGCTGTCACATATTCTTAGAGTTAAATGTGTTCAGTGCGCGGTATTCGGGGAAATAATTCCTCCTGTTTAAAGATTCATGGATATAGGTGTTGGAGAGAAAAACAGCAGTTTTCCCTTCCTTGTGGTCAGGAATTGCTGCAGAGCAGGATTGTTTCTGATAACAATAAACAGTGTCTTGGCCCAAGGATTATCCCACTGGTGATACCACTCCCAGGGTCCCAGGTAAAGGGACCATAAATCCTAAAGCCTTGAATAAAGAGTGTAAATGTTTTAAGGCAGGAGCCACATGTATAAATTGTGCAGAACTTTATAAAAGCCACAGAAAATACATCCCTGCCACACGAGCAGCATAAGCCTTACACAACAGCCGGGATGATTCACGGGAGTGGAGAGGCATGAATCACCCGAGGCGGGTGAAACAGGTTTTTACCCTGGACCTGTAATGCAGAGACAGCCCAGCTTCGGCAGGGATCTTATCAGCCCCATACTGCTCCCTCGGCACTGCTGCGTGACTTGACTTGCCGGCATCGGCATCACCGATGGGGCGTGATGGGAAGAGCCAGGGCAGGCTAAGGTGCTGTAGGAGAGCCAAGGAGGGTTTTCTTTTAGACCAGCTGATGCCTAGCAGGGATGGCAGAGAGATGCCCATTATTTTCAGGTGATAACAACGAAATATTTCTACAAAGAGCCATGCCAAAGGAGCAGAAATTGTCTGAGTCTGGCCAGCACAAAGCTTCTGAAGTTGAAAGCGAAATACCCGAAGGCTCTGATGGCTCTCACTTGCCAAGTGACCTGGCTGCTAACAAAAGAGTCAGTGAGGGAAACAGCCTGCTCTCTGGCAGGCATGGAGACACGACTCTCTTTAGGGCTGTGAGAACTGAATCGGTGGTTAGAGATGAAGGTGCTCATAAGAAGCTGAATTTTAAAACCTGTAAATTAACTAGGTAAGAAAGTAGCAAGCAGTCCTGGCTTCCTGAAAGGGGTTCATGCCTCTATCTGCTAGGATGCTTTCTTCCATTGTCAGGAGGGCAAAGTAAGGAGAACTACTTGACATAATGTGTTTGGGGTTTCAAAGCTCTTTGACAAGGGTCCCTTACGAGAGACTATTAAGGGAATTAAACGCTTGCAAAGCAAATGGAAAAAGTAACTCTAATGGTTGGAAGCAAAGAGTCAAACCGGCATATATTAACGAGGGCTACCTTCCAGAAGGCTATGGTACCCGTGGGGAGGCTCCCCAAGTTTTTGTGTCAATACCACGGGTGTTAAAGAGATGCCTTAATGATCTGGAAAAGGAGAATGAAAAATGTCATAAGAAAAACCTGGCAGAGGACCCAAACTGCACAGAGTGTTCGGAACAAGCGAAGGCTACAGGGAACTTCAAAAGGCCTGAAAAGAGCTTGATGGATGGGCCAGTCAATGGCGGATGAAATCCAAAGTAGACAAATGCATAGTCATGCACGCTGCGAGGAACAGGCCCCACTAATTCAAACAGAATGTTAAAGCACAAAGGAGCAGGAGAGATAACAAGGGAAATGCTCTGGTGCCAATACCCCCACCGATGGCACCCCCTCATAGAAATCCCTCTTGCAGTGGGATTAGAGGGTGCCATGCTCAGCCCTGGGTGCCTCACTTAGGTAGAGGCACTTTTCAGCCCCACTTTCCCCTGAAGGAGCCCAGGGGCTGCACAGGCACAGAAGAACCCTGCCCATTGTTAGGCACAGGGATCAGTGCAGATGAAGGAGGTCTGTCAGGTGAGGCTAAGCACCTCCTCTGTCAGGAACTGCTGAGCAAGAGCTGGATTTTGCAGGCTGGGATTGCCCTCAGAGGGACTCTCATCTCCCACTGGGGAAGAGCCCAGTGAGGCCTGCCAGGCGTTCATCCAGCTGAATAACCTCCTGACAGCAAGGTAAGGTGAAATACCACACTGCCACCCCCCCAGGGATCAGCCGTCCCAGAGGATCGCTGCTCTGAAGCAGGCTGGGAAGGTGGGAAGTCCCACGCAGAGCCCAGGATCAACGGGATCAGCCGGTCTGGTGAGGTCCGCATGGTGCCTGACCCCAATACCGTCTCTCTCCTGGGACTGGGCGAGCTGCTTCTTTGCTCAGCTGGGGATGGCCCCAGCTCCCCACTTCTCCCCTCTCTCTGGTGCTGCCCAAACAAGTGAAGAAGATCGTGGAGCTGGGGCTGGACTTCATCAGCATTAACGGGTCCCATCAGCAGGTACTTAGAAGTAAAAAAGATCTAAGGTGCCTTTGAAAGAGATGCAGATGTTGAGAGGCATCAGTCACGGAACAGGGGAGCACTGCGGGGGCAGGGGGTGGCCCCAGGGCTGGGGGGACTGATGCCAGCAGGGTCCTAAAAGGTGACTGACACTTGAGAGACACCAGGCTTTGGAGGGAGCTTTGCTTTGAGAGCTGGGCACTCCAGCCCCAGCACCGGCTTTGGGGAGCTTCCCATCACAGGCTGGGGAGGTAGTAATAAATTCACCAAACTGAGCACCACTGGGCACTCTGGGGTGAGTAGGGACCTTGGAAGGAGCAGATGGGGAAGACCTGGTGGCAACAGCGCTGAGGAAGCAACGCACACACAGCCAGGAGCAGGGGAGGGAGCGCTCATCCCCGTAGGGGAAAGTAAGCAAAGAGACCCAAAGAGCCTCGCCGGCTTTTTCCCATCCATTCACAGCTTTGTCAATGGTTACTTTCCCGCAAATAAATTCAATATTTATTTCCAACAAGTGGCTGGTGGGAGGTAGAGGAAGGAAAGACACTTATTGAATAATTGCACAACCCTCAAGAAAAGCCATAAATTACCCAGCTCTGTCACTATAATTTCCAGCCAAAGTCCTAATGAATCTTTCTCAACAATAGTGTAAGGACAGGTCTGAAAATGTATTGAACCATCTAAGCACTTGGGTAAGCAAAGCAGAGGCATTAATAACCACCACAAGACAGCCCACACAGCAGCAGGGACAGAGCATTGCAGGCTGCCTTCACCCCACGGCCTCTGCCACAGCCTTTGCTGCCCTCTCACGAGGTGAGGGTGGCTCTGGGGGTCACCAGCCCAAAAGAGCAATTGGAGGCTTAAATAGTTCAAAGGTTTTGATAATTATAGGCAAGGAAACTCAACAGCAGGAAGCCATCACTAACAGAGGCCAGTGCCTGAGGTATGTCTATGGGTAGGAGAGCAGCGACAGTTGTGCTGGTTTACCCTGTAGTTTTGGTCCACAAAGCAATAGAAGATGAGAGGTTTGTTCACACAATGAGTTGTGTTTCACCTACAGCCTTCAGCCTAGCATGTTAATGTAAGAGCAGATAAAAAATACTGGCAATTTTTTTCCCAGACAATAGCAAAATACAATAAAAGCTGCTTCTGTGAATTGCTTTTCCAGGAAGTGTCTCTTAATTCAAACACATTTTTCTGCCTTTTCTCCTCAAACTCTTCCTGCAACCAGCATAAGGGAAGCTTAAAAAAAAAATAATAAAAACTAAGTACTCAGGTGGTGGTGGTGAGTGGGATGGGCAAACCCCAGCTCTCACCAGGATTACACCCACCCTCACAACTGGGGCACACCAGCACCCTGATGGCCACGGGATGCTGGTGGCCAGGGCTCCTGAACTCCCTTCTCCCAGACCAACCCAGTCCTGAGCTGTGAGCCCAGTCGTGCTCCTAAGTCCCCACTACACCGTGTGCTTTCACTTCACATTTCACTTCTGTGCTTCAGATGCAGTTCCCACAGAGAGGATTTAGTGCTGCTGGGTTTGCAGCAGCCCTGCACCGTGTAACACGTAATGCCATCTCCAGACCGCGGCACCGCTCCCCAGTGCTTACAGGACCCCCATTACTGACATCCGAGCACTTCACAAACAGCAAGGGATTTAAGCCTGCAACCTCCAGCTGAAGCAGGGAAGAGTTATTACTCCAGTTTACAGAGGGGAAACCACGACACAGCAAGGCTGGCTTGCCCAAATCCACGGTGAAATCAGTATCGAAGCAGGTGAGAGGGATGTGGTTTTCTGTCTCTCGGATTAGCATCTTAATACCAAATCTGCTGTTTCCTTCCCATCCCCACGGATGGCCTTCCTCCACCAAGGTTTTGGATGTTATTGCCTGCCCAGCCACGCTGGAGCTTTCAATCCAGAGGGACATACCCCAGCCCTGCTCTGCTGGAGAGCACAGGCAGCTCCTGGGACCCTGGGGGGCAGCTGGGAAAGGGGTCCCATGGGAGATCGCAGCAGACAGATTAATGTTTCAACTTGTCTCCGTGTGACATTTCCATCTGGTTTGACAAACTAAACATTTGAGTTTGCAAATGTCAAAGTATTTCCATCAAAAATGTCGGTGGTGAAGTCTGACATTTCCTAATCTCTTTTTTGTTCCCATTCTGTGAACATTTTTGATATTTCAACTTTGTCTTGATTTGAGACGGAAAACACACTGCAATTTTTGACCAGTTTAAGCAATTACATATTTTTAACCTAAGCCATTAGCTAGGCTCTGTGGGCTATTCCTGCCAGGAATAGACATTGATGGTGGCACTGGACAGTCCCTCCATGAACCCCGGTTATTTACAGAGGGGGTTCAAAGTCACAGCCCACAGCATGCTGGGAAGCAAGCATATGAAGTTTCCTCACTCCAGGCTCCAAGCCACATCCAACCTGCCCTTCACCTCCAACTTCTTGCTCAGCTTTTTCGTGGGATCATGCTGAGCTCCATCTCCAGGGGCCTGAGCAAGGGGCTTCTCACCCCCTCCCGGTGCGTTAGTGGAAGAAGGAGCAGGAGTCAATGCAGAAGAGCACGTACCGTACAGAAATCTATAGTCAGCTGCATTTTGATACAGTTCCCAAAGTACCTAATTATGCAGCTCGGATTTCTCCCTGCTCCTCATTCCAGCGATAGCTCACCCTGAATCTTTATCAGGCCTTCGGGCTGCGCAGACTGGAAGGAGACATTCGGCTCTCCCCTCTTCCCAGCAGGATGAGAGGGCAGAGGTAGAAGGGCAACATACTGCTCTTGTCAGATTTGCAGAATGCAATGTCAGGGAGCAGGCTTCTAAGTGCACATAACACCTAAATAAATGCCTGGCTTCCCCACGGTGCTCGGGCTCTGCCGGGGAAGGCTGGTGTGGAGCCAAGGAGGCAGCTGCAGCAGCACAGGAACACGCTCCAAGGGGGTCTTAGAGGGATTTGGGAGAGGGACAGCGTGCATGAAAATTGCATCAGAGCAACAGCTAATTGCCAAGATTAACAGGCTCCAACAAGTGAAGGGTGAGCACTTGAAGTATGAAGTGTTGACTGAGATGTGAGTGTTACCCACAGAGCCAAGTGGGGATGATGTGGAGAGGGGCAGAGCTATTTTTGAGTGGTGAGGGGGCTACACAGCCCCAGAGGGACTGAATGGCCTCCTGCCCCTTACCCATGGCAGGGAGCGTGGCTTTGATGGGCAGATGTGAGGAAGAACAGAAAAGGAAACCAGGTTCACCCACCCAGGCATTTGCTTATTGGAGTTTTCTCAAAGATGGGGTCGAGGACAGGCAGCAGCACTGCCAAGGTGCCACTGACTGTTGCCCACAGCATGTCCTCACCATCACATCCCAAGAAAGGCATAGGAATGCTATTTGCAATTAGAAATTCGTGACCTAACCAGAGAGGCTTGAGCCACCAGGAGCAAGCAGACAGCAGGGCGCAGGTGGATGTCTGCTTGGAAAACCAGAGCCAGCTGCAAGAAAAACAAATAGAGCTAGCCAGCTCCAATGCTCAGCCAAGCCAAGGACATGTTAAGTGCACAGCCAGGGAGAGCTGTGGGGTGGCTGCAGGAATTGGACAGCTTATGAGATAGATGAACGTCGTGGCCAGGAGAATTTGTTGGTGTTTAAATTAAATGAGGATGGACACAGAGGTATTCTGGCTTTGGCAGAAACACCTGGGACTGCACAGCTAGCACAAGGCAGAGGCTGATGATGGTGTGTGCTTCATGAGGAGAGGAACTGCCTACAGGAGAGGACAAGAATGCCACCATTGTCTCTGTGGAGGAGGGGAGGGAAGAGGGATGGCTGGGGCAAGGGCTGCAGCCCAAACCTATTAGCAGCTTTGCAGCAAGATCCTGCCATGAGGAGATGGATGGGAGCTGCCTGGGAGCACTGGGCAGGTAGCAGAGCACACACCTTGGCCTTGCAGTGGCAAAGCTGGTGGCTTTGAAAATCCTTGAAAAGGAGCCAAGGGAAAAGCTGACATACAGAAGGAAAACCCAAAGGAAAAGCTACCAGGAGCATCTTCTACCCCAAACACCAGTAGTGAAGAAGGTGCCTGGCTCTGTGCTGAGCTCCCAAGGATCATTTTAAGATAGGGGCTCAGCTGGCATGTACTGTAAGTGGCCGATACTGCAGCGGTATCAGAAGAGTTGGGCATTAGTGACCTGCAGAAGAGGGGTGCCCATGTGAATTTGTGCCTCCAGGCTCCAGAGGTGCAATGCGGAGAGCTCTGCCAGTCTGTGGCTCTCCTGCTAAAAAACCCAAAGGAAAAGGGAACAGGACACATTTGTGTCTGGCTTGGAAAGGCAGGAGTGCTGTGGAGGAGGATAATGATGAGATTCACGCCAAGTCCTGGAGGAAATCGATGTGGGAACTGGGAGCAACCCCTGTTTTCCCCACTGAAACTTGCAAGCACTTCCCCTGAAACCAGGTTTGGGGCAGGCATGATTCACAAACTAGAGAGATAAACTTCTAACAAACATTATTTGCAAACGCATCACTCAGCCAGCCCCGTTTCTAGGTTACACAGCTGACAATTTTGCAATGCAGAAAGAGGAAAAAGATCAAAACCAGCCAACATGTCAAGGAACATAAGCCACAGAAGACAAAACACAGGGAAAAAAAAAAAGAAAAAGACCAGCTTTCAAAGAGAAAAGAGAAAGAAAACATTAAACCACGGGGTGCCTGGAGATCTCCACCAGAACCAGGCTTGTCTTCCTCTTTACCAGGGCTGGGAAGTCAGACTTAAAGCAATGAAAACTTGCAAACTCTTTGGGGTGGGTTAATTTAGGGCAGTGAACATGGTGCAGGGCACAATGAGGCCCCTGTCACGACTGGGTCCCTCTGCAGGGGACAGCGCTGCTTTCCCAGCGGCTGGCATGGGGACGTCCTGGACTATTCATGTGCACAGCAAATGGTTTGAACGCAGCTGAGGTGGAAAAGAAAATGCCTGAGTATCACTGCAGATATTCCCCCAAATGCGTCTATACATAATGCAGCAGCATTCAAAACCCAAATAAAACATTACAGAATATATAAAGGGCGGGATAGAAAATACTATTATATAAAGCTGTCTTCACATCCAGACTGGGGGCCTTTCCAAAAAGATACACTTCAGCCAAACAAATGATGGAGCTCGCTACAGGGATAACCGGACGAGATTTAATGGCCTGTAATAGGCAGGAGGTCAGGCTAAGTGAGCTAACAGTTTCTCCTGGCCTTAAAGCCTATGAATGTATGAATAAATCAGGGGAATACTTGTTTAGTTCCAGTCCCCCAGCCTGCAAAATTATGGTGCAGCAGGAGGAGAGGGAAATTAGAGGCGGGCAGTGGACACAGCATGGCATGAGGAAGGGGATGAGGGAGATTCAGGGAGCGCAGCACTGGAAAAACCCAAAAGCCACAGATGAAGGTGCTGGGTTTTGCACAGCGTGTGACTGACCGTGGAGCTGGTGGACAGAAGGAATTGCTGCAGTGAATTACAGAAGTGAGAGGACAGCTGGGAAAGGATCAGCCCCACGGCCGGCAGGACCAGGAGGAGATGCAAGATGGGAGCACGGGACACGGGAAGAGATGGCATCAGTCCTCATTCCCTAATGCCCATGGATGGAGTAAGAAATCCCTCTGCCAAACACCTCATCCTGGGGTGGCTCAGGGCTGAGAAACCCCAAAACAAACATGGTCAGTGAGGAGTGGGGAAGCACCAAAAGCAGGGGCATGAAGGGAGGGAAGCCACGGGGATAGCAGCCAACCAGTAGGATAAGCTGGGACTTACAGAATGTTCCAGGGAATATGAAAAGGGCTTTTAAAGACATTGGGGAAAAGAAGCACCAGAGAGACAGAAGGATAATAATAAATGAGAAAGGGACTGGAAGGAATGAAGAGCTTTAAAATGGCTGTTGCCGAATTGCTTTTTTAAATTGCTCTTTAAGGCGATAACTAAAGAGAAGAGGCATGGTCAATTAGGAACTAATGAAGACCTTGTAAATACACTTACTGATAAAAAGCACGTAAGGGAAGCCCTGACAAGCTCAGCGTGCACAGCTGGGGCGAACAACACGCATTCTGAATTATTAAGGGAATTCACTAACGGACTTAGTGCGCCTCCACCACTTTAAAACCCACCACCAGCACCGAAAATGAAATTTCAGCCGGCCAAATTCCGGGCTGGCGTAACAAACCAGTGAAGGACCTGGGGCTGGGGGGGTTGTGGGAACTGTCAGGGAAAGAAATAAACACAAAGCAAAATTTAAAAGAAAAATTAAAGGAAGAGACTGGAAAAGGAGACTGACAATTAGCAGCCAGGAAATTTGTTTCATCTGCCAGGCAAGGAATGCCAAAAAAATTGGGGATTAAGGAAAAGGCATTTGATGCTCCCGAAGGAGAGCAAAGCCACGAGCAATGCCAAGGATGAATTTATTAAAGGACAAACGAGGGCAGTCAAAGCCGGTTGGTATTTTACAGGGCTTTGCACCCTCTCTGGAGGCAGGGACTGCTGAATAAAGGCTGGCAGGACACACAGCATTTCATCCTGTGTCTCGTAGACAATTCCTGGAGGAATTAACCGGTTACAAAGCAAGACCAGCTTAGGAGCCCACATGGTGCAGTGGCCGGTGGAGGAACCAGCACTAGGTTTGGTCTTGTTTGGGATGAACATTAACGATGGAGAAGATAAATGGCAAAGTAATTGCATTTGCAGATGATGCTTAATTAGGTCACGCCGTGAACAGCAGTAACACAACAGGAACTGGGAAGGTTTGAAGCATAGGTGGAACCGGGCGAGTGATGAGCCTGGAAGGATGCAGGGACCTCAGGGAGAAGATGTCCTCAGCGTAGGTGGTGGGGAAGATCTGGGAGACAACCCTGGAGCAGGAGGAGGCTGGAAGCAGCAGACTAGGTGGGATTTCTCAATGCATCTGTCCTGCACTCTCTGTCTCAGTGCTCTGAAAGGTTTCGGGTCCCTCAAAATCACCAGTGGCATGGCAGGGCTTAGCCAGGCTTTTGCAGCACAAGGAGGACACTGGTTTCTGCCTTGTCTGGAGGTTTTGGGGCAGAGAGGGAGGTTCTGGGGGCCGGGAGAAAGATACTCCCTTGGGTCAAGGGAGCTGGGATGGCAGCTCTCCCCTGGGGCATGGCCAGGGCTAAACGGGCACATAGGAGATATGACATCTCTACTCTGGGAAAGGGCACAAAGATTTCCCCAGTGTGGGAGGAAACTCCCTCCTGCCATCACCCCGAACAGGGCAGGGCAAATCAAAGGAGTCCCAGCAGAACGGGCGTTATTTGGGAGAGCTGTCAGAGCACTCACTCCTGGGGCACCTCTGCTTCTCATCCGCCTGATGGAAGCTGACGTTGCATGAACCTTTCCGAGCAAACTCAAATTATTTTAATTTCTAAATCCAAACAGCTCCAATTATATCATTTCCCCTGTGCGAAGCTGGGTAATGCTCTCCCTCTGCTTCCCTGGCAGGGCTACGGCAGCACTGAGTGCTGGCAGTGCTGGGGGCTGCTTTGGGGGTGCCAGGAGCTCACACCCCTCCTGTTCAGGGACAGCACATTGGGACAGACCCCAGCAGGAAAAGTGAGATGGGGTGATGGTGAGATCATTTAAATACACAGGAGTTTCCAAGGTTCGGTATCAGGAATAAAAGAAAAAAAGCCACCAGGCTTTTCAAATAAATTAAAAATCTTTTGCATGAATGTTCCTCTCCGCAGCAGAACTCTTTGGTTTTCCTCTCTTTGCTCCACACAGAGCAGCCTCCCTTGGCAGGCTCAGGGAAGATTTCACCATAAGGATGAGCAACAAACCATTTGGTAGTTATGGAAATAAAGGGGTGAAAAAAGCAGTTGAGGAAACACTTCCTGAAGAGCTCTGCTTAACTAATTAACTGAGTTTCTTCCTACACTAGCCTGTCCCTCACAGCTTCAGTGCTATCCCTTTGCAAAGGGTATATTGCACTAACACTTACATATCATAATTGTAATTATCCACCTACAGCTGTTTTTAGTAATTTTTTTTCTCCTACAAGGAGCTGTCCCCCTTTTCTCCAATATTGCTACTGCCTCAGTGCCCTTTTCCCACCACCGTTTTAACCACAGCCCATGCAGAGCAAGCAGAGCAATCCCTGGATGCAGTTTCTGCCTCTCTCTCCAGGCCCCCATGGCTTTTTTCACCTCTACCCCCAAGCCGCATCACCCCCAGTATCACCTCTTCCTCCTTCCTTCCCCTTGCTGCCTTCGCTTCCATCTCTCCCTGTGCTATTTTTACCAGAGTGCCAAGGTCTCTGCTTCCAGCAGCTCACAGCGACTCTCCTCCAGCTCAGCCAAGCCAAATCCCAGGCACATTCCTTGCACCCACATTCAGCTCCCCAAGCCAGCGAGGCGTTTCTGCCGAGCCACCCCCAGCCCAGCCACACAGCCCCAGCAAACCTGGCCTCACATAGACAAGCCACGCTGGATCTGTCACACACAGGAGATGCTGCCACTGCTGCCACCACCTCTAGCATCCCTCCCTCAGCCCTGCCCTCACTGCCCTTTAGCACCTCCGCTCCTGCTCCAGCATCGCCTGGCTGCCGGCAGCCCCTGAGCCCCACACCCTCAGCACCCCGCCTGCAACAGCTGGGGGCAAGGCAGGGGCTGACCTGCTCTTGTTGCCACCTTGAACCCCTTTGCTCCAGGAACCGCAGCTCTTCGGCACCATCTCCCTTCCAGGCTCCACTGGTTTGCCGGAGCACCCGCAACCCCCCCTCTCCCCCTTAGCCCCTCCATTTCTGGTTTAAATTCCCAGCCCCTTATCACATTACAAAGTAACCGGGGCGCCTCTGCACTCCTCTAAACTTAAACACCTTTTATTCTCATTAAAGGGGGCTGTGCTTCTCTCCTGCTTCTCTATCTCCCAGTTAAAAGCCAATTAATTACTGTTGACTTTCCCAGCAGATGTTCTCGCTTCGGCACCGGTCGGAAACGCGGTGATTTGTGAACCGCAGGGCTCCGGTGTGGAGGAGTGAGGACCGGGACATGCAGGCCGGCAGGGAAAGGAGCCCTTCCCAGCCAGCCTGGCTTTTGAAAAGGGAGAGAGCATGGCTGTTTATGAGAGAGTCACTGGCTGTTTTTCTTGGAAAGAAGCAAAATCCTCAGATAGGGGTAAAATCCTGATTCCACAGAAAATGAAGCAGTGTGGATTTCAGTTGGGTCTGGTCAGAGGTTTATTTCCCCTTGTACAAGAAACCTCTCATAAATCACAGCTCTCTCCAAGGGCTTTTCAAAGCAGTGATGCAAAACAGAACTGCACTGTCCGCCAAAGGCTGGCCAGCCCCAAAGCGCGCAGGGAAGTGGAAAGGAAGAGGAGGCCATCTCCACTGTCCCACTGCCCTGTCCCTGCCGTGTCCCCACCACCCTGCATCTGTCCTCCCATCCCTGCAGCTCACAAAATATCAGCCAAGGGAAGCAGGGACGAGGAACAAATGGGCGCTGGGGGAAGGAGATGGGTGACAGCGATGGATCAGAGGGAGGATGACCTGGCTGCATGCTCCAAGGCAGGGAAGGGGCAACAGTGCTTGGTGATGGGGGTATCATTGCCGTGGTGTGTACAGGTGCACTGGTGGGCATGGGCATCCCAGTGGGCATGGGCATCCTGCTGGCCATCCCAGAAGCATTTTAAGGGGCAAGGATGTCCTAGTATGAATGGGCATCCTGGTGAGCATGTTCAGCTCCTGGCTGGGGCTGGCATCTTCGCCACTGCCTTTGCCCTGCTGGGAGTGCAGCACACTAGTGCAGGGTGGGACACAGGGGTATGGAGTCTCTGCCAACAGCGTCCATGTCAAAGGCACCTTTTTCTGCAAAAATGCTGCTGAAAATGCTTGCAAACAGTGAAGCTCCTGGGCTAACAGCCATGCAAATCCCCCTGATGATTACAGTGACTTTCTAATATCGACAGAAACCTCTGTGCTAATGAAATGCACTGAAGTTAAGCAGCCGTGGAAATGCCAGTGTAAAGGAGAAAGGCCACCAAACAGGCACTAATGGAAACCCAAATCCCCAGAACTAACGGGCTGTGATTGGAGAAGAGGGAAGGGAACAGAGGTCTCCTGTGTCGTTGTCCCTGGACAGTTGTGTGACCTTCTCTGGCATTGACTGCATGGTGCCATTGTCCTCAGAAGAGGGGGGATGCATGGGTGGGCGTACCAGTGGATGGAAGGGAGCACTGGGGGTGGAAACTGGGAAGATATGGAGCAGTTTATCCCTTTGTCCCTCAGACCTGGCATTCTGAGGTGCTTTTCCTTCCTGGGGAGCCTCCAGTGGGAGCCTCCAGTATGGCTGGGAAGTGCTGTCTGTGGAGGAGGCACCTAAGGGATGCAGCTACTCACAGCCCTGCCTGGCCCTGACAGGCTGTTTCCCACTAAGCTGAGGGAAGAAAATGGGATTTCAGCTTTTCTTTTTCATGGTAAATGTTTCTGATTCTGCCAGCCGATGTGTTCACCTCTCAAGTTAATAGGCAATAAGCAAAGCGGTGTCATTCTTGTTAAGGAGACAGAAAGGGTTCCATTTAAATGCAATGTGTGAGTGACATAAGCCGGGATGGGAGAATACCCCGGGCCTCCTGGCAGTGGTTCGGGGAGCTGGGAAGGGTGGTTTGCATTTTCCCTGACAGCAGAAGCAGGCTGTGGGCATGGCTGGAATACGCCAGCACCGAAAACAGGGATTTTTGTCATTTTCCTGTCAGCTCTGCCAGGTGTTTGAATTGAAAGTGACCTCAGACACAGGTCTTCCAAGCTGCTCCCTCCCAGTTATCAGGACAGACCAGGCACCCTCTCCCAGCCCCACTCTGCCCTGCATGCTGCCACTCTTTGCAGGTACTGGAGCAGCACAGCCCAGCAGTGTGCTGATGCTGTGAACCTCGTCTTGGTGGAGAAAGGCAAGAAACAGGGACTGAACCCCTTCAGACGTCATCCATCTTCCCCTGTGGGCTGCAAGGTGCAGGCGGTGCAGCAAACCGGGGGGTCCTGTGCTGCGAGTTCATTTTCTGTTGAACACTTTCTACTAATTGCACTAAAAATCTCACACTGAGATGAGGGTAAAGGCACCCAGGTGGTCAGCAAGAACATGCTCAAATCGACTCATTACAAAATCCCCGTTGATGATAGAGCCCTCTTTTAAAATAACAAGTGTGGGATTCTTCTTGCTTTGTAAAATTCCATTTAAAGGAGAAATTGCAAAGGCTTTCTGGCTCCTTTGATCATTTTTAAGGGTCCTTTCCAGAGCGGGAGAGAGACATTGACTTGAAGAGAAGAGGAACGGTGCTGAGCCGAGGGAAGTGCTCAGTGGGGTGGCTGCACTGGGCTCTCCTCACATCTCCAAGGAGAAATCTGTCAGCCATGCATAGAGCACTGCCTGCCATCACAGACATGATCCCAGAGCCCAGCACTGCTGCTGCAGATGGTCAGGTTTGGTTGGCCCTGATCCCTGGGACTAGCTGGTAAAAGGAAAGGAGAAATGCAGGGGCCTTTGTGACCAGGGGACTGCTGGTGATTACATGTGATGTCCGTGTCACCTTGGAGGAGCCTGTGCAGTTTGCCCAACAACGTTGAAAAGTGTCAAAATTTGGGTCCCAGCCTTGACTGCAGCCATGGGTGATGGGAACGGGGCAGCACACATGGAGGCTGGGTTTTCACTGCCCAAGGCAATGTCAGCATCCCCACATCCCCAAATCCCCACATCCCCACATCACTGGACATCGCCCCAGGAAGCCCCCACTGCCAGGGCCAGCCCTGGGCTGTGCCAGGCTCAGCACTGCTGAGGACATACAAGGTCACCACCAAAAGCCCTCTCATTGTTGTGGCATGTGAGGGATCAGTTCCCTACAGCCACGCACGTCCTTTGGCTTAAACACCAAAGCCCTGGCAGGTAAAACTCTTTTTGTCTTTTGTCTTTTTATTGAAGGGCAGAACGTGCAGGGGAGGGAACGGCAGCCGGGTGTGTTCTAATGAACCCTGATTTCTAGCAAAGCCTTTAATAGTATCTTGGTCTTGTGGTATCTTGCTTGAAAAATTAATTCAAATTGGTTTGGATATAAGCCTTTACACAGGGCTGAGAACAAGCAGAAGGATCTGAAACAAAAGGGAACAATAATATCTTGAGCTGGAAGGTGCTGTTCAGACCCAGCAAGGATTGGTGTTAGGCCTGGTTTTATCTAACACCTTCAATTAATTATCTGGGAGAGGGAACAAACAGCACCTTAATTAAATCTTCAGATGACATTACAGTGAAAAGGTGTTAGACACTTACAGGGACGTGCAAAGTAGAAGGAGGTGGAGAGAGCCCGGCTGCCTCAGCGATGCCATTTGGGAGGAGGACCTGGGGCAAACTGCATTCTCCAGGCACCCCTTTTTCCCCTCTGCCTCATGCTGCATCCACAGAGATGAACGTGGGAGAGACCTCAGACTGCCGGATCTGTCCCCAGCATCCTCTGACCCCCAGATTCCGCTCTGAGCGGGTTTTGGTGCTGCCAAAATCATCACCATGGAATGGCACTCGTTCCTCCTGCCTGCTGCCCCCGTGGCTATGCTGACTCCAATCACACTGGACCATGGAGGACTTGCACCTCCTGTGGCTGCTTGAACATCTTTGAAGCTGTATCTGGGCTGGGTCTGCTCAGAGGAAAGCCAAAAGCCTTCAAGCAATCTATTTGAGCTGGTGGAAACCAAGGGAACTTAGCAGAGGCGCACCTATGGTTTTAACTGGAAATGCCAGGTTTATTAATAAAGAAACCAAGCTAAGGAATTTCTGGACAAAAAAGTTAATTAACTAAAAATTGAGCTTCTAGAGGAAGTTACATAAACATATTGGGGGAAAAAAAATAAACACACAGAATATTTCCAAGAGACTTAAGAAGAGCTATAAGCATTTCAGTCTAGAAATGAGAAACTAATATTGTGAGCATAAAGATTTCAGTTCCTTTGCAGTTCATACATTTTATAACAGAAATCCAGACATCTAAAAACCAAAATAAAACACTCCAATAACAATCGTAACTCTGACTCTCTCTTTTTCTTCTTTCCTGGCACCCAGACAACGGCTCAGAAATGCATCTCATAACTCGAGCTTGGCGCCGGAAGTGACTTCTATAAAGTGGGATAATTAAGCAAGAGTAACGTGTTATTTTAGAAATTACATCCTCGCCATAACACGCCGGAGAAGGATGCTGGGCGGCCACGGGCTGTGACCGCTGCTGGCTGCGTGCTGGCACCCTCGGTACTGAGGCATTTGGTCGGCATTTGCCGGGAGGGGTTGCCAGCGGCTCGGGATGGTTGCAGTTAGCCCAGGCTTTGCATTTGGGAAGAGGTAGAGCTTAAAACGTGTTTAACTCCCAGATTCTCGGCTGCTGGGGAGGGCAGAGGGGAGGGCGGAGGTCAAAGCAAGGCTGCTCCTGGCAGACTGATTAATTCAGGCTGCGCGGAGCGGGGTTGCAGTGCTCTGGGATGACAAGCACTGACATCTCCCCGTGCCTTATCCTGCTGCACTAAGGCTGTGTTTTGCATCTTGGATCATGCGTCAGATGTTTTTGGTGCCGTGTGGCTAATAAACCAGCCACTGGCAATTCCCACTCTCCTTTTCCACTCCAGCTTTTTTATTGCTGAGGCTGTTGTCCGTCTCTTACATCCTGATGTTTATTTTTCCCTATTGTTTAGATTAGCTTTAACATCAGGTGGACGCCAGGCTTTCGTTCAGGAAAAAAACACAATCCCTTGAGCAGCCAGATCTACCGACATCTTGCAAGCACCTCTAAATATTTCAGGGAGAGAGTCTGTCAGGGTTGCAGGGAACGTCTCCGATCTGCTCTCATTCATAGTTTAGCACATCCCTCGCCTCCTCCCACCTCCACAAGTGATTGCGCCTCAGCTCAAACACACGCGCACCTTCCTCATGCTGAAAACATGTCAGCAGCTTCCCGCGAGGAGCTGGGCCAGCCCGGGCTGCCAGCTCGGCTGCCCCGGCCCTGTGGGGGGGAGAGGAGCAGGAGGAGAACCGCTGCCTCCAATTAATCCTGAGCAAAGTCCCAGTGCAGCCAGAGAGAGCTCAGATTTATCTCCCGACTGCCTGACTTGGCTCCTCTCCCCCAAACATTTGGCAGCGGCGCTCAGGCGCGGTGGCTGGTGGAAACCCACAAGGGTCCGCCGGTGCTGGAGCCGCTTCAAGGAACCTGCTGAGGATCCCTGCGGAGGGGTGGGACCCTCGGGGCACCCCAGGACAGAGGTGCCCGCCCTGCTGCGCTCTGCCCCCGTGGTGTGCTGCTGCCTCCTTGCTCTGAGCCTCCCGCCTGCCGCTGGCAGCTCCGCCGGTCACCGCGGGCGCACGGGAGCCCAGCCTTGGCTGGGACCCACGCCAGGCAGGAATGCCGCGGGGAAGGCAACCCGCAGCCAGTGCCTAGCAGAAAGGATGAGCCGGCTGGTTAAAGAGCTGTGAAAATAACATTTTGTTTCAGTTTGGTTTGTTTTCTTCCCTAGCCCTATTAAAAGAAAAGATGGGTGAAATCCCTGCAGCCGGGACAGAGCCAGCCACGCTGGCAGATCCTCCAGCCTGAGAGCGAGGACGGAGGCAAGTGGTGCCTGGGAGCGACGCCGAGATGCTGCTTAACCTTGGAGATGACCCATCTGCCCAGGCAGCTTCCTCCGGCCCCGCTGCGTGGGCACGGAGGGATAAAAGAGTTCATGCTGCCAGCACAGAGCAGTAAGTCACATTGAGAAAAGAAAAGGAGAAGCAGCAAAGGCAAAGGAAGATCGAAAAAGGGGCGGAATAAGGCCTGAGAAGAAGGAAAGGTGAAGGAGCATTTGGGTTCAGTGCCGCCTGGGGAGGCCTGGCAGGCTGAGCGAACCCACAGCCTCCGCTGCTCGATTCCCACTGCGCCAAGAGGAGCAGGATATCGCACGTCATTTGTAAATAAACCCGCGGCATCAAAGGAGCCCTGCTTTCCCCGTGCACCCATCCCAGCCCGCCACTCTGGGGAGAGCACACCAGTGCTCCCAGGGATGAAGCACGGGGAGGGCATCAGGGCTTTTGGAGGCTTGTTTACCTTCTGCACAAGCCGGCGGCATGTCAAGGGGGGCTATCCAGGTGCCTGGAAAAGGGACATGTTAGAGGAGTGCGTGGAGATGTCTCCATCGCTGCAGCCCTGGGGAGTGGTCAAAAGCCGCCCCGCTGGGGTCCCAAATCGTGCGGTGATGGCTTCAGTAGAGGCTCGCAGGATGAGGACCCAGGACGAGAAGAAACTCGGCGGTGCCACACGACTTCCCCGGGGCCCTCCTGCCACCGCCTCCGCCCAGGCGCGCGGGAGTCCGCGAGGGAATCAGAGCTGCCTCGGCTCTCCGACTTCAAAGCTGTGAGGGGAACATAATGATGTGCGAAACGCCGAGCTGCCAGCTCCCCGCGGCCGGCCCCACGCTTCCTTTGGAGTAAATAATGCCGTCTAACGACATGCTTTAATTGTGTCACGCTAATTCCATGAGAAAGGAGACAAGATTGAGCATGTGCGCAGTCACGGTGGGTGCAGGACCCCAGCCTGCATTGTCCCCCTCCCCACGATGGCCCGGTCACAGCGGGGCTGCCTCAGGATGCTCAGCCCGGGTGTGAGTGGCAGAGACTGCTCAAGAGATAAGGGAGTGACCGGCAGAGCTGTCCCGTGCAGGAAGCTCCGCTGCTCCGGGGCACCCTGGGGTGCACACGGGTGGGTGGTGGAGCGATGCCGGGGGCTGGGCAGCACAAAGGAGTGAGGGAAAGTGCCATCCCACACTGCAACCATCGGCGCATGCCATGAGGGTCCGTGCGAGGGGCTGGGATGCTGGGAGCACTGCCAGCTCGGGAAGCTGTAGAGCAAAGCCAGAGTTCTGGCAGCGTGGAAGGGATAGCCTGTGGCTTGAGTTTGTCTGGGATCCATGGGCATTCCCGGCACAAAGATACAGCGTTGTCCTTGATCACAGCGCCTCAGGGAAGGATGCTGTTGAGCCTTGCCTGCCAGTGAAGCCCTGTGCTGGTACCTCAAGGCCAACCCATGGGATGGCTGCAGGCAAACACCAGCTGGGAAAACCCCAGCAGCAGGACACGCTGTGCCCGGGGCACAGTCACGTCCCCAGTGATGGGCACGGATGCTCAAAGACTGAGCGGGAACGTGAGCATCTTCAAGCTCCCAGTTCACATCCAACCTCATTCTTCCAAATCTGTTTCTTACATGAGATTAGGACAAAGAGCATGAAGAGCAGAAATGTGTACAAGGGGTAAACGAAGCCTGGGAAAATCCCCCAGCGAGCCTGAGCCTTGAGCCAGGATGTTTTGAAGTGACAGTCCCCAGTTTCCATCTCCACGGCAACACTGGTTGATCTGGTGGTGCTCCCTGTCCCCCTGCACAGGCATGCACAGCACCATGATGATTCTGGGTGGTTTGTGACCACTGTTATTCCTGTGGATTAGCATTTTGTTGTTGTCTGCAGGCAGCCTGACCCCAGTCCCCACACTGGGCACCCAACTGGGGCTCCCAGACCCCCAAGCCCCCAGGCGTGACTTCAGCCATTGGCCACATGTGACGAGGTGCTGAGAAGCCAACACCTGTGCTTACGGTGCACCCAGTCACCCTGGCCACTGTAAGCTCTTTCCTGGACATAAACCCTTGGTTTTCAAGGCTGTTTTCTCACCAGATGAATGAAATAAACCAATGATTAAAAGGAAAAGTAGGAAAATAAATTGCACCATGTGCAGTCGTTTGGACACCCCAGATGGCTTGTCAGCAAGGTTTGACTTTCAGGTCTACAGCACAGATGGCTCTGAAGCCAGGGGAAGAGCTGCTACCCGTCGTGTGCGGCAGCCCCCAGCCCTCAGGGCGCTTCTCCTCGGAGGTCAGGGGCCGTGGTTCAGCACCAGGGTCTCGTAAGTCCCACCATGGTGTGCTCAGAAGAGGCTCTGCTCACGGTGCTGTCGCACGGGATGGGTGACGTCGTGACAACGCCCCGGTGCGCTGTCTCTTGTGCTGCTCTGTTTGCACCAGGTGATGCCAAAACATTTTGAGAGCAATTCAGCCAGGCACCACGCCAAGAGCAGGATGTGAGGGCTGACTTTGGGCAGGGAATGTGGTATTGCTGAGGGGCCATTGTGCCAGGGGAAGGCTGAAGAGGGTTGGGGAACCTCGGTGGTGGCCATGATTTCCCTTTGCTCCACGCAGTAGTGATGATGACAGCTGTCCTCTCCTCCATGAGCCTGCAGCCCTCAGAGCTCACTTCCTCCTTTCCTCACAGATATATGGTCTAATTTGGAACAGCAACTCCTTTGAGTGGAGGCTGCATCAGTCTCTGCCTGGAACTGCCAGACACATCAGCGTGGTAGCATCGGCACGAGACAGTAGCAATAATCATTAGCACTGGGACTGAGGACTCTGTGCTGGCAGTGATGTAGCATTTCCATTAGGAGCCTCATACCACTCTATTACTATGGCATTAGCAGGAACAATGCTGCTGCAGCCCTGGGAATGGGAGAGGATGTTGGCTGTGGTGGGGCAGCAGCTCCTCACCAATCCTTCCTGCTCTGTTCCCAGCCAGGGTGCAGTGGCAATGCTCATGTCATCACCCGGGGGGAAACCTGTCCCCCATCACCGGTGGGTCACCCCATCACACAGAGGGTCTGTCCCAGGGTTTTGGCATTTGGTTTTGTTTCCTTCCCCCCCCCAGTCTCTGGTTTTCATTGTAAAGCTCCAAACTTTCCCCTCCACTTCCCTGCGTGCAACAACATTTCCAACTCTCCCCTCCTTGGAGACTCACGAAGGCTCCAGGAAGAGGGAGGTTTGTGATAAACAGATGGGAAATAGGGAAAATAGTCAAACAAAGAGAGGAATGAGAAGGAGAAGAGAACAAGGTGCAGATTCCTGGCCACTGGGGTAGGAGGGGGAAGCGGGTGGATTATTACGTTAGGAGCAGCTTCAAACTCCCAATTCTCAGGGCACGAAACCTGCACAATTTAAAGTAGTCAAAACAAACCCTTTGCCGCTATTTATACTTGGGCTGCCTGCAGGCGGCAAAACCTTGACTCCATATTCCAGGCCTAATAGATTCCAGGTGTTTTCCAATAAACTCCCCTCCTCCAGTGAGAAGACTGAATAAGCTCCAGGCACCTTTCGTTCCCTCATCCCCCTCGGAGCAGCCGGAGGGAAGGGGCTGGCCCCCAGGGTGACCAAGGCAGTGGGTCATCCCCTGCTCCCAGCCTTCACTGCTGAGGCTGGAAATACAGCCTGGGAGCCAGGGCTGATGATGCAAAGGGGGGCTTTCCTGATCGAGGGGTGCAGGGCAGCTCTGGGGGTTACCTCTCTGCAGCCTGGCTGGCTCCCAGGGGTGATGGGAGTGGGTATTCCATGGAACAAGTATGGAGTGGGAGATGGGCCTTGCAGAAGAGATGCTGTTTATGCCTGTTACATCTCCATCTCCCATCTCCACATCCTTTTGGATGGCCACGGGAGGTCTGCTGCCTCCGGAGGGGGTCCAGCCCATGGCCGTGCTGCACAGTGCTGCCCTCAAGGGCGTCTCTGACACCTTCAGCTGCCAGGTCTGGGGCAAAGGCTCTGTCCTGGTGCCAAACACGGAGCACCCTGGGAAGCACCAGGGCTCCTGGGGAGAGAGTGCCCACCCGCATCCCTGCCTGCGGCCCTGGTCCTGAAGAATGCTTAGATCTCACAGAGCAGAAACCTCTGGTTTTTAAAGCAGCTGAGGAGAAGCAGTGCTAAGCCATGCTCAGCATCAGGCAATTAAGCTGGTGACAGGGGTCCAGAACAGGCTGTGCATTCCCTCTGCTTTCCTGCCGCTCTCCCAGGATGCTGGGCACAGCCAGGCTTTCTCCCTGGCATGACCCCACACCCTCCCAGCCCACCACAGCGCTCCTGGTCACATTTGACAGATCAGCACCTATTCCCCGTAAGTTAAGTGAGGTTCATTTGCAGCTGCCCAGGGAAAGGTGCAGGTCTGGCTAAAAATGTCATGTTTCAGAAATTACTCAAGTGGGATAAAGCCTAACCCTGGTACTTATCAGGTTTACGAAGCTCTCTGGCAGGAGGGTGCTGGGACGGGCATACAATGAGGCTGAGCCATGAAAAGCACTGCAAACCCTGCTCCTACCCCCTCTGTCTCCAAAGAGGTGCGCGTGAAGGAGCTGGGAAATGCTTTTGTTTTATTCATGTCTCAGAGCCAGCAGAGGCCAGAGGCATTAGCACTGCATTGCACGTGGCAGAGGAAACTCCCCATCAATTCCTTCAGTGTGTGGAGGAAATTAGACCTCAGCATTTGAGCGACACCCACAGATTTAAGGACCCCGTACCTGAAGGACTCGCAGTATTCCCTTGCTGCAGCAGATAATTCCTCTCCCAAATAAATATTTGTGCCTGAATTCAATTTTTCCCCCTCCTTTGAAAACTCCAGCTGCGGCATCCTGCTTTACCTGCTAAGCTGGAGAAGCCTCTGCTATCAGATATCTTCCCCTGGTGCAGCTCAGGTCTCCTCTCCTTTGATCAACTGATTGGGATCCTTAAATTTCTCACGGTAAGCAGGTCTTGCGGCTCAGCCCTGCCACGTATCTCAGCCTGTTTCTGATCTTGTTACTGTTTTCCAATATCCTTTGCAGGAATGAGGTCACCAAAATTGGACCCCTGCTGCTCTCCCTCTTGCCCCCGAAGCAGCACCCACCATGTGTGCCCCAGATCCCAGCCCAGCCGGCACTGCCATCAGCTCTGCGGGTGGGAGCCCCACAGACCCCATGGCTGTACAGCATCTCCCGCACCTGGAGACTGCCAAAGCATGGCCAAGGGCTGGAGCAGGAGCCTTGGCACCCTCTGGCAGCTCTTGTGCCAGCGAGGTGTGTGCCTGCTTCTGAAACAACCCCTGGTCATTGCATTTAAGGTCAGGATTGACTTCCCTCTTTTTATGTGCCAAATTAGCTCATCTGCAGAGAAGCAGAGCCAGGGCATCCAAGAATGTATGTAAGGGACAGGAGAGGGTCAGGACCCGGGGCTGGCACTTGCAACAGGGAAACTGCTCCTTCTCCTGAGAAGGAAAAAGGGAAGAGCTGAGCCTTTCAGAGTAATTTAAAATGAAAGAAATAAAAAGAAAGCATGGCAGGAAAGACAAATAGTTTTCAGGCACTGTGTTGGCATTTTGGCCTAATGACTGATTAATCTAAAGCAGAGTCTCGTTACGGATTCCTGGATGTCGATTGGATCAGAGCATTAATTCCAGCATGCACTGACCGTGATTAGAAATCCAAACTGGCAGAGCCTGTGGGGGAAGGATTAAAGACTTGAGCCAGGAGGAGGGAGTGAGGCAGTGGGAAATGGGAGGCATGGTCATCCCTGCAATGAGAGGAACATAGTGCTCTCACTGAATTAGCTGCTGCTGTGGTCCCAGGACTGATTTGTTTTGCAGCAGTGGGAAGGCATCTTTCCATTGGGAATGAAGAGCGTCAGACACAATTCCAGGAAATCTAGATTGTATCCCCCAGAACTGGGGCCAGAGGCACTCAGATGAGCCCAGTGCTGCTGCTCAGAGGAGGCACAGCCCCAGAGCGGTTGCCATCCGCTCTTCAGCTGTCGGATGTCAACTGATTAATTTTGCCTGGGATTAATTAAGGATCAGCCAGTGACCACTGTGCTGGCAGGGGGGGCCATGGTGACCTCTTCACCACAGGCAGTAGTGGGAAGTTGGGGTCAGTGACCTCCTCCACGGACACAGCCACCGCTGGGCCGGGCTCTGACCCCGGCTGTGCTGACTCGACGACTGCCTGGGTCACATTTCATCCTGTGGAGACACGATGCCAGGGTGATGTGCAGGAGCACAGCAGTGCATCACCAGCATGTTTCACCTGGGCACTTACGGGTTTCCCTCCACCTCGGTACTGGGTTTACGGCAAGTATTTTGCAAGGCTCCGTGGCAGCAGGCTCTGCTGCTTGGCCAGGGTGGCTGCAAGGACAGGGGCAAGTTGTGCTGGTAGAGCTGAGCTTGCCCCAGGTGGGCACTTGCCAGCTTGCCAGCTGTTAGGCAGGTGCAGGTCTGTCTCACTGGCAGATCCATTGCCAAGTCATCACCTGGTTCAGGAACTGAGAGTACTGAACGGAGATATTTTGGGGAATCAAAGCACTGAGGCTTAGGCAGACTCAGTGGAAACCTGAAGGAGGTGGAAAGCAGCTGTTTGAGCAAAAGCTGTAGCAAGATGTGCTGCACTGGTGTGAGGTCCCCATGGGAGAAGTGCTGGTGAAATCCTGCTTGCTCAGAGCTTTCACACTGCCTTGCCATGCCCTGCCATTCCCCTCTCGGTCCCAGTGGGAGGACGCATCCCCTCCCTGAGGAGCGGTGGGTCTTGGCGGGATGGGGGCCGATGCTCCTGCTGCGAGGGGTGGGGATGGTCACGGCAGCCGGCCCCGGAGCCACGCTGCGCTCCATGGCTGGAGCTGCTCTCACCGTGGGTGAAGCCATCCCAGCCAGGAGCTTGCCCAGCCTGCTCCTCCGCCTCGCTGCTCCGGGGGTGGATAATGACAGCTCTGTTTCATGTGGATGTGAACGCCTGAGAGCTTCTCCGGGACGGCAGCTGGAAGGTGAATCATCACAAAAGCCGGTCCTGCTGTCCCCAGGAAGAGCTGAACACCTGGGCGGTGCTTCGCAGGTACAGAGGGTTCGAGTGATCATTAAGCACGAATTGCACCTTCCCTGTGGTCCTAGCAAACGCATCCTCGCACCTACAGACAGCTCACACCCTCTCCTGCTGCGCTAGCAACACAAGGGGCTCTGCTCTGCCCAGAGCAAGGCGCTGGAGGGGGCAGCAGCAAACGCAGGCTGCTTGAGCCGCAGCTCCCAGGACCCCGCACTCCCGTTTCCCTCCCATACCCGACCTGCAGAGCTGCCTGCCTCACCGCTGCCAGCCATCCCAGGTGAGACCCATCTCCATCTGGGAAAACCTCCCAGCAGAACAACTCAGAGCCAAAGCAGAGGAAGGAGATTGTCTCTCAGGTCTCTGGCATTTGGTCTCAGGATGTGTGCGTTAAAAATGCTTGCAAGGAAATGAGTTTCATGGCATCAGGCAAGCCATGGATGCTCGGAGACCCCTTTGACAGCACCATGCACATGGATTCAATCTGGTGAAGCCTCTCAGATTCCACAGGAGCAAACTGCAACACTTCCGCAGTGCTTCCAGCCCCGGAGACAATCCCCTTTCCCCCTCGAGTACTCTGTGCCTGGCTACGAGGGGACAACAGACACTGTGCATGGATCCCTGGGCTGTTCCCTGGAGCAGGTAATGGGGTGGAGAGCCCACGCTGCCGGTGGTCCCCAGGCTGGCGGGGAGACCCAGCGTGGGGCGGCAGTGAGGGGTATCACTTACAGGAGGCAGGCGCACAGGGTGGCTTGGGGTTCTCTGCTCCTCTGCAGAGCAACCTCTGTATGGAAGGGAAAATATGAAAAGAAGGGAAAGAAAAGAAAAAAAAATCTGCACCACAGGGAAGATTTGCTCGGACTCCCCAGCTGGGACATCACCACTGCTATTGCAAGAGATCCCTGTCAGAGTTTTACAAAGAAAAACTACCAGGAGAAATACATAACCTTTTCTTAACATTGGCAGCTCAATTAACTAATGACAGCAAAGCATTCTCCAGTGTCACCAGCCCCACTGACTGTGAGGAGGTGGGGGGTGAGGGGGGCCACCTCGTATTTATACAGCTGCGCCCGGCCTTTGGCTAGGGCTGGCTACTTAGGTTTTATCTCTGGCGGGATCTCTCCCGCCTCCCGCACGCGTGCGCGCACACATGCTTTTGAGAAGTGAGTTCCACTCTGCACAAGAAGGTTAACAAATACCAGACTGCCTCTAAAAATACCTCCTCAATCGATGCCGAGCATAAGCCAGCCCAGAGCGCCAAAAGCTGCGAGGAAAGGCATTTGCTCCCCACAGGATCACCCCTTTCTGTCTCCTCTCTATGCTGCCAGAAGCTCTGGATCTGTCCCTGATGCCCATCCCACCTGGGTGCCTCTAAAAGGCTGGTCCCTCTCCTTCCTCTCTGGCAAAAACCTCCATATTAAATCATTTGTCTGTGTCAATTGATTTAATATTGAGACACGAGTTGTAGCCACTTGTATCTAAATAGAATCTAAATTGTTATTACGGCTCCATAGTCGCAGCTTCTCCAGCGTTGTCCCTGGTCTTGCCAGCTCCGCTCCGCTCTAATTGCCTTCAGCACGCTGAAAACATGAGCGCCTACAATTTGCAGGGAAGAAATTATCATCACATCTCCTTTCAGATCTCACTAAATGCTGTTGTGTTTATTCATTCACCCTGTGATTGCTCCTGGGGCAGAGAGCAGCAGGCAGGCTAATAGCAGGCAGATAGCGTGCACTTCTGATCAGAGGCCAAGAGGAACATGAAAGAAGAGGGAATCCCATCTCCGCACGTGCCGCAGGGGCAGCCCCCGGCTCCCAGTGGCTGCAGTGTCCCTGGAGTGCTGCCTCTCTCCAGCCCACCTGCTGCACACCGGGGACAGCTGCTCCGGCGGCACAGAGCCCTCCCTCACACTGGGCTGGGCAATGCACAGGCTACGATGGGCATTGGGTCCTGCGAGGCCAGAGAGGCTGTGACTCTTCTAATGATGGGGAAACTGAGGCAGGGAGGGCAGTGGAGGTGGCTGGGGTGTGAGCTTCATCACGGGGAGTGCTGCTCCTGAGGCTCCTCTGCAAGGCGAGTTATTCCCAGGGCTGAGCCAGGGTGGAAGCAGCACTGGCCGCAGCCAGAACAGCTCACTGGCCCTCTGTCCCTCCTGCCAGGCTTGGCAAGTGCCCACCGTGCTGGGCAGCTCTGGCAGCAGCCCCAGGAAGGGGCACGGGCCCAGGCTGCCCATAAATCACCAGCTGCATGTGTGTCTCTCGGCTCTGACCTCGGCGGGCCGAGATTAATGGACTATCCGTTTAACCCCACTAGCCCTTAACCAGCCGTGAAGCGCAGGAACAGCTCACCAACAGCACCGGTGGGAACAGTCCCGCTCCGTGGGTGGCTGGGGCGGAGCGCATGAAGAGCCCCTCGTTTTTGGAAGAAAGCTGCCTGGGAAAGTCATTCTCTCCAAGCAGGGGGGAGCAGCTCTGCCACCTCTCCCCTGTGCAGGACATTTTTCATAATTACAAGGAAGAGCTCAGTCACAACAGCTCGACACAGCTGCAGTTAATACCGTGCCTGCTGCTGGCTTTGCTGTTCCTGCTCCACCTTCTGTAAGAGAGGTGAACAGAGGAGAGGGCATCTCCCTGGCACAGCGCTTCCCACGCTGGCACTGCCAGCTGTGTGCCAGGAGCCCGGGCACAGGGGTGGTGCCAGCCCCTACAAGGTCCCACACAGGGCCCCACACAGCTGGGGGGAAGGCATGCAGCCTTCGAGGGGCAACAGAAAGGAAAAGCACACAGCTCCATCCCCAAGCCCCAGCAGCAAGGGACATCTCACCCTCCCACCACCCCACCCTCTCTGCTGACAGCCAGCTCATCTGCTGCTGCCCAGCATCAGGGTGAGTGTCTTTGGGGTTTCCTACTGGTTCCCCTCCCGGCTGCTTCTCCAGCTGGGCACTGGTCCCAGCAGCACCCAGACAAGGGGTGTCTTTGCACCACAGGAGGAGGCTGTGCAGCAGAATAAAGTCTCCCGGGCAGGCCCAGGACACCTTTGCTATCGCTGGTGGTGACAGTGGTGGGTCAGAGCCTTGGCTGCAGTGCTGGTGTTCAGAGCCTCCCCGCCAAACTTGCCACTGTGCATTTTACAGCAGAAAAAGGGATGGGAGATCAGCCTGGTGTGTCCTCAGACTCCCTCACCAGTCTTGTGTAAGGCCACGCTGTGACCCCCAGGGCAGGGGACTCCTGGTTCTGTGTTGCAGCACAATCCCCTTAAAGAATGAACTGTTCTGCCTTCCCAGCCCAGCTCCTATCTCCTTCCACCATCAATCTACCCTGCACACCCACCCCTCTACGGCATTACCCCACACCAGGAGGGATACCTGGGGCAGGGTACTGAGGTGTTATCCCCATTTTCAGCTCGCAGCCCTCTAACACCATTTTGGGTTTTTGAAGCACCTGCTTCTTGGGTGCAATTGCAGCGTCCTCATCAGCGGCAGGACCCGGGTCCTGCTCCTGAGGGGAGGAAGGCTGAGGTACTGTGCTTTGTGCTCTGCTCCACCTTCTTCTTTAGCCTTGGGAAGACCTGTGGGGTGATGGCCAGGCAGCATCACAGCCTCACCAGGACCTGCAGGTGTCTGCTTCCCTCTGTGGGAGCAGGGCTGGCCAGCTGAGAGCGGGAGTCAGATGTCCCCAAAACCGCAGTGCTCACTCTTTCAATATTGTTATACAGGAAAATGGAGAGTAAATATGAATGAATTCAATATTACCCGTGTGAGATAGGATGTCATATATTCACATGGTTAAGTAAAAGAAAGTAAATGGAAATCTTTATCACTATAGACTGCTGAATATTAATAGTTATTGTTTGAGTTGCTGCAGCATGGAAAAGTCAATTATAACCTAAGTGTAAAACCGTCCTGAATTATAGATAAACTAGGCAAGGATAGAGACGAATCTTCACCACACAATACAAAAACTGCGATAAAAGAAAAAATAACTATGATAAGAACTTTAAAACAGTAGCTGTCAAAACGCACCGAACAATTCTTTATGTTAGTTAATGCTGTGAATAAACTGGAATCCTGAAAGGGTTAAATGCCTGCATGTTAAACACTGGCTTTATTTCTGCAGCCTACACAGAGACATGGGCAGTGGAGGGGAACTAACATGTTTGCATCTTCAGCACAAAGCCTGAATTTTCCAAACAACTCAACCCCCATGCTGAGGCCGGGGTTTTCCAGCACCCTTTGGAAGACCAAAATGGTCAGGTTTACCCGAGTTTTCAAGAACCGAGAGTTGAAAGCGCAAGGATGTGTGCCTCGGCAGTGGCTGCTGGGCCCTGAGTTTGTGGGGAGACCTTGCCCTGGGTCCCTGTCCAGGAGTGGAGCATAGTCCCTCTGTTCTTGATAAGACAGGAGCTGCCTGTGGGATACAGCGGGTCACTGACTCCCAGCCTGGGAGGTGAAACAGAGCTGCTGCAGCCCCAGTCCCTCCTCATTATCACAATTGTGGGATCCCTTCTGGCAGCCAGAAATTAGGATACACACCATGAGGACATTCATGATGATACACTGTGGAGGCTGGATGGGGCTTGCTGCACCCCACGTTCCTTTTTGCCTGGGAATCAACCCACATTTCCAGAAGAGACATATGGGGATCTCTGGGAGGTGACTTTGCTCCCCCTGGGGACAGCCTAAAGCTGGCTGAGTTCTGGCAAGGGGACAGTGTGACAGGAAGCTCTGCACAGCACACTGGGGAAGAGGGGCTGCCATTCCCCACCCACCCCAACACCACTGCAGATATGAAGGAGACCGGTCCCTTGCAAGATGTCACCATCATTTTCCATGACTGTTCCTGGCAGTGTGCAGGCACAGGAGGAGATCACACCTTCTCCAAGCCCCTCTGGATCTCCCATCATCCCAGTCTGCCCCACTGACGGCAGTGGTTTTGGCTGGTGTCCTCCAGCCCTGCAGCTATGCTAATCAACCACTCATCCCACCTGAATTTCCCTAGCCACAAGGAATCCTTTTGCCCCGAGATCTCGGATGCCTTTGTGGCAGGAAAAGCTGTGAGTCAGGCGATCCCTGCCCCCTTGAAGGGCCAGCATCTATTTATCGCCCAAAACAGAGGTTTCTAAATCACATTAGCTGCACACGTCGTTGCTCCCAGGCGGTGCCAAGTGACCCGTTAGAGCAGGGGTAATAACAGCAGATTTCCAGAGCGAGGAGATTTGACCCCACACCAAAGGTGATGTGCTTCCTCTTCAGTAATTAACCCGCCCTGCTCCCACCCCTCGCAAATGCTGTGCCATTATTTTGCAATCTGGATCCTTCAAACGAGTACCTCTGCTCTCATCGGCATCATTTATCCCTGGAGGACAGCGCTGGAGTTCATTGTATCGGCATTCACAGCTGAGAATCGCTTTCCCGGAGGAGCTGAGAGGGGCAGGCAGTCAGTCTGCTTCCCCCTGCCCCGGGGGGAGAGCTGAGCAGGACAAGCCGTGCTGCCCCTTGCTGGGACTTGCTATGCTGATCCCAGCAGGGAATTACAGGCTCTCTCCGCTCCTCTGTCCGGAGGTGCTGGCTGCACATTCTGCCAGCAGTGATGAGGGACTCGAGGCCACCTACATTCTTGTCTGAAGCAGAAATGGGGCAAAGCCTTAGCTCTGGATGGAGCGATCCAATGCTGTGGCTGGTGGAAGAGAGGACCATTTCCCTCACCAGCCTCAGCCCAGCTCTCCGAGAGCCTCCCATGAGAAAGAAGGCAAGGCCACCGAGCCCTCGTTGTCCTCCTGTCACCATCCTGGGCTCAGATCTGCTGCACATACCAAACCCCACTGCTGAGGTTGCACAACTATTTCCATTAGAAGCCGTAATTAAGGTCAAAAAACTATTTCTATTATAACCCTGCTTTACTCACTCAGAGCTTCTTAAAAAATTCTCCTTTTGCTCTAATTTTTTCCATGCTTTGAGCCC
Organism: Oreocharis arfaki; assembly: GCA_013398015.1. Classification (NCBI taxonomy): domain Eukaryota; kingdom Metazoa; phylum Chordata; class Aves; order Passeriformes; family Paramythiidae; genus Oreocharis; species Oreocharis arfaki. The sequence continues at coordinate 953,292 of VZRR01013922.1, read as the reverse complement.
AGAGGCAAATTGGGAGTTAATGTTTAAATTAGGCCTATTGAGGAGCATCTGAGAGATGTGAGAAGCACACTGTCCTGCTCCGGAAACAGCCTGCATCCCCAAACCAGCTCCATGTCTGGGTCTGGGGGGGGGGCCTTTGCTAGATCTGAGTGGAGGAGAAAGCAGATTAATATTAAGCTTGATTAATATGGGTCCATTGTTTAGACATGCCCCATAGAGCATTTATATTAATTCCACACTAGCACTGCGCTGTGACCCCACGCACCATGCCCATGTGCGGATATCTGTGTAGCCTGAATTTTAAAATCGTTTCAAAATAAGGAAATCTTGGCCACAGCCAAGATCAGAGTGGCAGTGGACAACAGCCCGAGTCCCCTGCCCACGTGGTGAGCTGACACCTCTGCTCAGCCCCGGGTACCATCCGCAGACAAAAGATGAACCAGCACAGGAACAATTTAGCCTCAAAGCAGCCGTAAGTGTTTGGGTCTGGCAGATCACCTGCCGCGGGTCCTTCAGTGCTGCAGGGTGGGAGAAGGGCTGTTAGGAAGGTTACAGGCTTCAGGAGCAGACATTTGGGGAGATCCTATCGCTTCTGCTTGCTGCAGGCACATGGGGGTTGTTGCAATTAGTGTAATTTCCTCTAGGAATCTAAGAAAACACCAGTTCTCCAAATCTGCTGAAATTCCTACCCTTCCAGAAAGGCAGGTTAGCAGCAGCCAGCCGGCACCTCCAAACCACCTCTGCTCACAGACAGAATTTGTGACTCATTAAGGCAACAAATACGAACAAGATCAATATCACCATCTTGAACAACTCCAGGTACGACTGGCATGAAAAAAAAATCATCTGATCCGAGCTGTGGGAGAGAAGAAACACTCTGGGGCAAGACCCTGCAGGTATTCTGCTGGTATCAGGCAGAGAGGCGGAGATGAGCTGGTGTAAAGGTGTAAAGGTGTTTTTCGGAGGAGGTCTCCATTTCAAGGGTAGTTTCTCCTCCCAGAGAGGCTGCTCAGAGGTCTCGGGTTGTGTGCAGGGACCGGGAGCCGGGCAGACTGTTCTTGTGTGCATTAATCCCCTCCGTCTGCTCGCCATACGGGCTGCTGCGGCCGGCCCCGGCGGGGAGAGGAATGCTTTTGTTAGCCCAGCGCACTTGGCAGCCGGGAGGGATCGCTGGAAAGCAAAGCGGGCACTTAACGAGCCGCGTCCTTCGATTATAATTAAAGTGAGACCCAGAAATCAAAGCTGTTATCTGCCTGCCTGCCTGCCAGGCAAGACGCTGCCCTCAGCTGCTGCCAAGCCGGGGTCCAAGCCGAACCCATAGGCTCTCTGCCCTAAGGAATGGCTGTGGCCATGGGCCAGGGCTGCCAGCGAGCCACTGGCACCAGCTGGTTTAATTTACAGGTAACCCGTCTCCAGCGCTGGAGAGCGGCCGCAGGCTGGAGAGAGACCTCCGGCTGTCAGGGATCAACAGGGACAAGCTCCCCCCATCTTCCTCCCAAGATTTCAGATACTGGGTCACCTTCAGAAGGGAGGAGAGCCATGATTTTTGGCAGTGGTTCCCAGAATAGAGGTGCAAGCCTGGCTGTTCACATGCTGTCTTGTCATTCCCCACGGCAGTGGGGGCAGTGGGGTGAGCACGGGGGATGCAGCTGAGCTTTACTCTGCTCAGCTCTGTCAGGGGAAGCCTGGCAGTGAATTTTCACCCCAGTTGCCCTAGAAGTTACGTGTATAGGATGAGGAAAGGGGGGTTTTAGCAAGGAGGACCTTCCCTGCCCAGCATCCCAGGGCATCCCATGGGTGTCAGCACAGCATCCCACTCCCCACCAGGCCAAGACTGCTCCTTATGCTGGGCTGGCGTCTCTGTGGCCACTGCAGAGACCAGACTCGGCGGGACCCTTCTGCTTGGATCAACATCTAATGGCCACAGCTGGGGGGAACAGCCGAGCTGGGGACGGAGGGGTGAAAGGGCAACGACTGATTCACAAACCACCCAGTCACCAGAACAAAATTCCCCTTCTAACAAGGCATGGAGCAAACAAATTATCTTTGTTGTTAGGAAATCTGTAAGCACTTATGGTTATAATTACCATCTGTGGTTTTGCCATTCAGGTAAAGTAGCAGCAGCAGCGCTGATACGGGTTAGGCTCAACCCCGCGAGCTGCTAATCAAAACCAACCCCTTTGCCTTCAGGTTGAAGATGATGTCAAACTTGATTGAACGTCCACCTTTGATGGCTTTACCTGAGACCTAACAACATCTGTGTCCTACTCACAGTAGCTCTGAAAGGTAATATGTGTGGAAGAGTGAAGCCGCCTGCCATCCAAGCAGTGAGCTCCGACCGAAACATCACAGCTTCAGGAATCAATAAAACACAATTGAAAAAAAAAAATGAAAGAAAAAAAAGTGTAAACAACAGAGACCAAAGCCCAAAGAACTGGTCAGAAGATTTATATGCAACTTAGTTCAAATTCCTGTAATCTATTTAAATTAATAGCCACGTCCCATGCTAAATTGCTTCCAGAGGCCAACAGCTTCCAGGTTATTTCATTCTTCGCAAGGAAAGCGCAGAGGGGGACCTCGCTGTGGGCCTAACAACGTGGTGCAACTCATCCTTTGATGGCTGATGTCTGGATGTGGAAGGAGCTTGGACATGGCAGTGAGCTGGAGATGTCCTGCTTAGACTCTGCCCGGCACCTCCCTGCAGAGAAATGCAGTGGGAAGCAGGTTTGGAGCTGCTGTACCCTGGAATTTGCTGCACTCCTTTGGAGTGGGGACAGGAGCATCCTCCCAGGCTCAGAGGCCGGCTGTGCTGAGTCTAGCTGAGCACAGCAGCACGAGGGACCCAGTCCCAACCAAGGAGGTTCCCCTCACCGTGCTGCATGCTCCAAAACTATTCAGGCTTGCCCAACATTTTCCATTTTAAGATCTTCCCTCAAATCCTTATAACCATGCCAGCATTCAGTTTTCAAAAATAAGAAAAGCCCCTGGAGCTGGAGGCATAACCCAGGCCAGGAAGATTTCAGCCAATGCGCCGAATGAGATTCTGGAAAACAAAGATGGCCAAATTGAGAAATTCTTTCAGCTGCTTCAAGGAGAAGCTTGAATTCCTCTGCATTTGTGGTGGAGCTCTGAATTTCCCTGGGGTGTTACAGCAGTTTTCCCAGTGATAATTCTTCCAAGTTGTGCAATATTTTAAGCTTCTGAAACTCCTGGGTCACCCGTGCCGAATGAAGAGCTTGCCTTTGCTGACTGACAGCTCAGAGGATTTATCCAAGCCCCAAACTGTGAATTCTGGGAGAGCAGAGCTCTCTCTGCTCTTGCACCTTGCAGAGGCTGACGTGACTCCCATTTCATGGTGCAAACTCCCTACATCCCAGGCAGGGAGAGAAGGGAGAGGAAAAACTGCACACATGCCAAGGGAAAGGGAGGAATGCACCAGAACCTGGTTGAGGAGGGCTGGGACTTGGCAGGGACAAGGGGAGTGCCACAGAAGCGCCATAGAAATGCTCAGGCTGGATCATGGGATCCTCAGCCTCCTGCAGTGGGAAGGCAAGGCCATTTGTCAAATACCACCTCTTATTTGACCTAGGAAGAAATAGTTAATTCCCTGTGGGCAAAATTCCTGATGTCAGGGCCTACAATTATCATGAAATGGAGTAGCATCAGACCACCAAGACTGGAAGCTGCACCCAGCTTTCACCCCGTATCTGTAAGCTCTTGAGAAGGAAGAAAAAGCAATTCAGAAAGGTCTCCTCCCTCTCTCCATCACACACTTGGTATCTCAACACAAAACCCCACCTAACCGGAGTTTGATTTTAACTCATTCTCTCTACCACAAGCCACCTCTGGCAGAAACTAAGCTCTGGGAATGAGAGCTCCAAAAACTGAAAGCAGGAAAACCTCCTGGAAACCATTACACAACCCAGCACTGTTGCGACACGTCTGAGGTACAATAAACAAGGTGCTCGACATACCAGCAATACCATTGCTCTGCCCTGCGTCACTGCCACCCACTTGCAGGAGACTTTTGTCTGTCCCCAGACCTCTTCTGAGCCTCAAGAGCCAGGCTGAGATCCTGCTCCAGTGTTATCCTGATCACCCAGCCCCAAGCAGCCACCATCCTGGAGGGAGGGAACAGTGCTGTGAAAATGGTGTTGCATGGATATGATGTTGCTGTTTTTCTGGGTGGGACTCCTGCCGAGGTTTCACTGATACCATTTCTATTTATCAGCACAGTAACCACTCTTATGGTGAATGGTAAAGGACCCTTCCTTGCACCTCGCCTGCTTTGGGGAGTGCAGAGCCACGTACGGTGGCTGCAGACCCCTACATCCAACAGCATCCCTCTCCCTACGCCTGGATCCAGCACCATGGGTGCAAAAACTTCTCACCAAGGACGGAGAGGTTACCCCGCTCCCAGTGCAGCTGCTCTGTATAAACCATGTCCCACAGATTATCATCTGAGGGCAATATTTTAACCACAAACTATTATTGTTTATCCGTTAGAGAGGCAGGCAGGTGCAGGAGGCGCTTTACACTGAGTCATGACTGTGTAAGTTACGGCCGGGGGGATCAAGGCACTCAGTGGCACCGAGAACTGCCATTACTCTTCAGTGTTACCTGCAGATCTCCTGCAGACAACTCCTCCTGTTTGTCCGTGATTCCCCCCAGCTTTTTAATGAGCCCCTTCCCTAGGCACAGCTTCTCCTCCTGCTTCTCACCGGCAGCGCCCTGGAAGGAGCCCTCCAGCCCCAGCCTTTCCCCAGATTCAGTGACCCTCAGCTCGGTGCTGATCGCGGGCATCCCCCAGGAAGGCTCAGCTCCCCGTGTGCCCCAGGAACAGGCAGCTCACAGGCAGCAGCCTGACAGCTTTGCAGTCCCCATTTAGGCACCACTGTCCCTGAGGATGAGGGATGCTGCAAATGCCACAAATTGAACATGCACTGAGGCAGGTGGCCACTGGCCCCAGTGCCAGGCTGGAGGGGGAAAGCAGGGCACACAGAGGCTTTGGCACCCTGGCTCATTGCTGTTACCAATTCACTGGGGGAAGGGAGGTTTTGGGGACAGACTGACGGATGGATAAAGAGCACAGTCTGGCAGCCAGCCTCATGCTGGTCATCACCACATTCCCTCTTCCGCAGCCCCAGACACTGGCAAATTTCTTCCTGGAAATATTTGTAAAAGGTAGGCAGCCCTTTTAATAACTGCCACATGACATGCTTTAAAAAAACCCCAAAACCCCAACGGAGTGTCAATGTCTCCTTCAAGCTAATGCCATGCTAATGCTGAGCACAGTGAGTGGTGCAAGAAGGTGGATTTACAGCAGAGGCACAAGGTGAAGCACTGAACCCCCTGGGTTTTGGTCCCAGCCCTGCTGCAGCCGTGCCTGTGCCGGAGGAGATGCCTGTGCTCACATAGCCACCATGCTGTGCCTCAGTTTCCCCAATGAACACAGGAGTAGTAGAGAGGCTGGGAAGCATGTCCATGCCCACCAAGATCTTGTGGAGAGATGAGTGAGGAAAACACACGTTATTGATGAACTCAAGGATGCCTGTTCCCCTTCTGGGAGCAAAGAGTCTGGGAGAGACAAGGACTGTGCTCCTTCAGGATCTGGTGCCTGGTGGTGGGGACAGTGGAGGCTGCAGAAAGCCATCTCAAGAGATCATTCCTAGTGCCTGCTCCTGGCCAAGGAATGAGTGAGAAGAGATGCTTCAGTCTCCTTTATCTGGAGAAAGGCACAAGTAGCAGGGTCCCAGCCATTCCATCCCATTTCTGCTTCTTCTGCCCCAGGGGGATCAGCTCTGCCTGGCACTCACCCAGACCAAGCAGCATCCCTCCCTGCCCTGAAGGAGGGAGGTGAAGGGGCAGGATGTCACTCTGGCCAGGTCTCCTCGAAGGGCTTTACCTGAGGTGAAGAATATGTTCTCTGAGGTGAAGAATATGTTCTCTTCTTAGAATAGAACAGAACAGAACAGAATATCCGGAGTTGGAAAGGACCCACAAGGATCATTGGGTACAGCCTCTGGCCCTGCACAGGATGACCCCAAATTCTCTCCACTGAGCAACCTAAGGGAGAAGGTTCAATACCCAAACAAGTCCCTCCAGGGAGCATTCAGCTTATATACTCTGAAAGACCCTTTCCATGCCAGAGAACATCTCTCTGCTCAGCCTCCAACACCAGGTGTCAAAAATCCCACAGTCCAAACACCTCCGTCCCGTTTTCCCGAAAGCTTTTCACACCATGCGCCTCCCTCCACGTTATCACACTGGCACGAGCCTCTCCATCCCATGCTTGTTAAAAGCATCCAGATGGGAGGCTGGTGCAGCTGACAGCTCCGGGATGGAGCAAGCCAGACTCCCATCTTCCACACCGCTGGTTTCCCAGTTTTCAAATGGTTATGAGTGCACAGCTCCAGGACGGCCGAATCTCACCCTGCCATGGTGGCATTCATCGGCACAGGGAGCATTTCCTGTGGGTCATACAGTGGCTCTGCTGGGCTTCCAGACCCCAAGAATTGCATGTCTGACAATTCACATTGGGGAATGCTCGTACATTGATATTTCCAATATTTTGGTACTGTAAAGCAAGCACAGCTGATGTGGAGTCATTAATATGTAATAAATGCGACTTCACCGTGGTGCTTTGACAGCCGCAGTTTTTCATAAGAGAATGAGTCTTCTGAACACATTTTAAACCCAAACAAGCTTTTTTCTGGCAGCTGACAAAAACTGGGTTTTTAGGAGGCTTCACTGGTGCATAAGAATTTGAGTGTGCCTTTGCTGAGGAGCCATTCATCTTTAAACCTCTACAAAGGCACAAGCAAGTCCTGCAGGGCACTGGAGGCACAACCACGGTAGTGGCAGCATGGTGGGGGATGCAGGTGGGTGAGCTGGGTTGGGGAGGGGTCACCCCACAGCCCCCAGGTGGGCTGGTGGTATTGCAAAAAGGGATCCTACAGCCCTAACCCGTACGGATGGCACTGCCTACTGGCCTGGGATCCGGTGAGATTGTGCTTGGGATGCTGCTGTAAGGGTGGGTTTTTATTCCTTGGTTGTTTTTTCTTTAATTCCAGAGCCCTGGTTTGAGTTTGTGGGCTGACACTGGATTTCAGCACAGACATCAGGCAGTGCAGCTCTTCCCGCATCAGCTCACACCTGCTTCGCAAAGCTGCTCTCCATCCAACACACACAGCCTGTTTGCAAGCTCCGTGTATGTTTGCATAACCTCGGGTTTTTTTGGCCGGAAACCAGGCTTTTGGGAGGATTTCTCAGGCTTTCAAAACCCATCATGGTGCTGGGGCCGTGAGTACGTGTGCTCTAACCACACAACGTGACAGGCAGGAGGAAGGAGCAGCGGCCGCGGGAGGGAAAGATGGGTCTGTCCAAGCTGTGAAAGCAGACTTTCTGGGATCACACCTTGCTTTTTTTTCCTCTCCTCAGAGATATTTTCTTTCAAACATCATAAAAAGGTATTGGATATTCTTTCAAGGATGCCCAGGAGAGAGAGCAGAAGGAAAGCCAGCCTGCAGCGTGGCTCTGTGGATAACTGATTGCTTTGCTCATTTTGGTCTGACCCAGAACAAATATGTTTCATTTTTCCAATGAGCTGGTAAAAAAAATACAGTCCCCTTATTTCTAGTTTACTTAGAGCTGTTCTTTTTTTTTGCTTTTCTTTTTTTCTAGTCTCTTCTTAATACAGGGCAATTTCAGAACAAAAAGCCAAAATAGAGACTTGAAAAATCACTTTTCAGGGTTTTCTTATTCTTGTCAATACGATTTGCCCCGCTCAGCCTGATTTCACAAACCATTTACAGTCACCTTGAAACACCTTTTTTTGGCCCTTTTGCTGCTTGCCAGCCACCCTGCCCGGCTGTGGTCCCAGTGCCCCCCACCCAGGATGCCAGGGCACCCCAGCACCAGCAGCTCCTGTGCAGGACGTGTCTGGCAGGGCTGTGCTCCCCTCTGTGCTGGGATCGTGCCAGTGGCTCGGCTCGACGCCGTTTCCCCAGCGAAAGACGCTTCAGAGTAAAGCTGAGATGTGGTTTGCCAAAATATTTGACAACACGAAACGCTGCCTGGCCGGGTGCCAGAAACCCCATTTGAAAAGTGAAATTCGGCATGCTCCAGCCCCAGGAGCCTTTCCCACACAGCCGGGGAGGGCAATGGCAGCACCCAGGTATGGGGATGGAGCAGAGGGCCCGTTGCCTCCCACTTTGATCCTGGTGGAGCACGAGCATCCCCAGAGCTCCCAGAGCTGTGGGAGGCAGTCTGCACCTCTCCTGCCCAGATGACAGGGTTGAGGTGATGCTACACCCAGGAACCCTCTGGCAGCGCAGAGGGAATTTGCCTGAGATGGGGCATGGCCCTGGGGCAGCCTGCCCTCCTCCAGCATGGCTCCCAGCCACAAAGCCACCCTGACACAGCCTCTAGGTCCCACCGGCTCCAGCACAGCCTGCAGCCGAGGTGCCAGCCTGAGTGAATGAGCTCTTGCTGAATGCCAACATTTTCCCCCACTCACAGGTGGCTCAGGGGGACTGTGCCAGGCTGTCAAATGGTCCTGGCACGGCACCATTCCCTGGTCCCTGTTTGGGAGCTGTGTGCCATATGCCCTCCTTGCTGCAGCTTTCACGGGACTCCCACCTGCCAAAAGTGATGGCTTGGGTGAGGAGCAGAGCACAGTGGGCAGCAAGGCTGCCATGGGGCAGAAAAACCTCTCTCATGTCACTAAAAAACATAGAAGTGTCTCAAAGCCCCTGTGGCAGCAGGACAGGATGAAGGCCAGGGCACAGACATGCTGCTTCTTTCCTTTGTAACTCTGTCAGGATTTAATGCTGGGTAAATCTGTCACATGGACCTCATCTTTTTCCCTGCACCGTAAAGTGCTGAGCACACATCAGGGTGCTGTAAAACTAACTCATAATAAGAAATAAGGTCTTCCAGGATGAAAAACTAATGTGTTATCCTCAGCACAGGGAGAGGTGGGATAGAGGTAAGTGGTATATTTGGGAGGCATCCCTGCCTTATCTGCACTTTATCCTCCTAACCTTGCTGTGCCAGGTGTTGGTGCACCCACTTCTGCCCAGGCTGTTGCCCCTCCATCACAGCCCTCATGGGATGCCCAGAGCTGCAGTGGCTGCATGGAAAGATGCTGCCCATTGCCCTCCCACTTCCTACCAGCCTCCACTTGGAATTGCCAGGACTGGTTTGTGTGCAAACCAAATGCTCCAGCCTTCATTTGCATCACTTCATCTCGGTGCCAGAAAGAGAACAACAAAATTAAAGAGCAAAGCACGGCAGTAAATACAAATCTAAAATCAGTGAGCAGCATCCCCGGCAGCAGTAACACATGTCCAAGAACTCCAAATCCCAGCGTACAAAGATGGCGCTTCTGGAAAGAGGTAGCAGAAAATAGGAAAGTCTTCTCTGAGATCCCTGAGGCATAAATCCCCGATTTTAGCTATGAAGTAGAGCATTAAGATGGAAAAAAAAAAGCCCAACCCTTTGCCAGTATGGTGATGTTCATGAAAAGAATAAATATCTGGAAGGAGAGCGGCTGTTATTGCTGGAATAACACAATCACAAAGGAACACACCGCAAAGAATTACACTGGAACTAAGAGGGATGGACGCTCGCTCTGTATGCAATTAGGCACAGCTCTGAGGCAGGGAAACACATTTTTCTAGAAACACTGTGCTTCTCCATAGCACAGAAACCACCTCCTGGATGGCAGGATAAAGTATATATATAAAAAAAAAAAGGAATAAAGGGAACAGAAATCTGCAGTATCATAACAGAAATCACAGATCAATGTGTTTGCCCTAGGAAATGAACAGATACACATCAGGACTTGGCAGCTAAAGGAGTCTCCCAAGCAAAGTAGAAACAGCTCAAAAGGGAAGGAACAAAACTGAGAAGGAAAGAAAGGGAAGAGGGAGCGGGCTCTGGAGCAGACACCATCAATCTGCACATGTGGAGAAGGAGTCAGTGGCAGTACCTGCCTCCCGATCAGCAAAGGCTGTACATGCAAAGAGGGAGGACAAACAGCCCTGAGAAAATACAGATGATTTGCTTCCAAGGACTTTTTCTTGCCAAAATTTACAGGCCTGCAGTTCTCAGTTAATAGATGGAGCTCCCCTTAAAGCTTCTAATGGAAGAGGCTGAAATGAAAACCACCCGCTCCCTGAGGGAGAGGGGGGTCAGATCCAACAGCCTGCGCAAATGTGTTCTGCATCATCTCTGCTGGGACAGACCCCTGGACACCTCATCACACGCCCTGAGATAACGAGCTATGTGGAAGTGGGAATGTGGATTTTTAAATTAAAAAAGAAGAATAAACCGCCTAGCACAAAGAGATCATCATCAGAAGGAAATCCCAGTCTCCCGGCGCGCCTCAGACGTGCAGGGTTTTCCCTCTTCCCTGCAGGACACCTCCTGCCTGACTGCTGGTGAATCCCATGGGATTTCTGTGCCTCATCTGCCTTCTGGGTGGAGAGGGTAAATCCATTAAAACCATGCAGATTTTGCCTTCCAGCTCCGCTCCCCAGCAAAGAGCTGCTCACGTTTCACTTTGATTCCTGCTGATACAGGGTGGGGAGGGCAGGGCAGATAATTTCCCTCCAGGGCACCTTCCCTGAGGTAATGCTGCAGCAGGTGAACAAGGGGACTTGGGGACAGTGGCCAGCGAGTGCTGTGCCAGCTGCAGCTGTTTGGAAGAGGCACCCACTGCGGGCACCCAGCCAGCGGCGACTCCAAACACGCCGCAATCAATAACTCTGCCCAGACGCAGACGCGCTCCCAGACCTGTACGGGCTGGCAGGCAGCAAATGACACTGTGGTAAAAAGAGGGACCCCAACAGCTATTAAACACAATAGGCAGCAAACGCCTCCATCAATATTCTGGACACACAGCCTAACTCTCGCCATAAATCACTCCTGATCACACTGAGAACACAACCTTTGCAGAACTGGCGAGGCGTCGTTCAGCTCCACGGGCAGCGTTAAACGCAAACTGTTTAGTTAGCGGGATGACATATTTGCAGTTCTCCTGCATATGTCCCGAGTTGTCAGCCTGTTCCCAAACATACGAGGCAGTTGGAGCTCTGGCACCAAGCAGGGCACTGATGGATCCAAAGGGTAATGGAAAAGCGAGGTGCCATGGAGGAGCAAGGAGCAGAGCAAAACCCAACTGGCCCATCATCCAGGCTGCAACACCAGCTTAAAAGTCTGCAAAATAGGTGTGAAGGGATTATCCTGCCCCATGCATGTTCCCAATTTGCAAATTCAGACTTCCCTGCCCCCTACAACCCTTCTAACCCCAGTTCTTTCCACCCAGACAACCCATGGGTAGCGGAGCAGGAGATGGGAAGGGGACCAGGACAGAGCAACCCTCATACTCAGCTCCCAAGGAACAACGTGACCGTAACAGTGAATTATCAGGCCAAAGGCAGTTGAGTGAGCTCCCGCGGAATTGGGACTGAACGGTGAGTTGCCATCGGGAAAGACCGAGCGTAACCCAGGAGCAAAGCCGGCACGCGGGACCCAAGGGCACGTCGTGCAGCAGAAAGGCACATGCAACCATATATGTAGTATGAAACGTGCATATTTAATGTATTTGCTTGGCAGATGGAATAACTTTGTTAACAGACTATTTAAATTCCTGAGGGGGTACCTGTAACTATTAGAAATTGATTTTATGAGCCTGTTATACAAACATTACACTTCAAGGTCTAAAGCATATTGAAATTCTTCCTGTTCTCTCTCAAACAGATGGTGCTAGGAATTTTTCTGAACCTACTCGTATCCATAAATACTACCCGCCAATCCCTCTTGCAAGACAGAAATGATCCTAATTAGAACGGTGAGCCCTCACCATCTTTTCCTCATCACACAGTTACTATAAAAATGCCCCAGAATAGGACAGTTTTGGCAAACCCCTCCCTGGGCAAGCGGCCGTGAATACTCCCCTATGTTTGTCTTGATTAGACAAAATAAAAAGGGTTTCAGTGCCTGGAAACAAAGCAGAGAGAGTGAGTGGGATGGCGACAGGAGCAGTCAGTGTGTGTGGGTAACACAGGCTTAGAGCTGGGTAAGGATGAGGATGCAATACCAGCAGCATCACACCTCCAACCCCAGGCTCAGCAACACACTCAGGGCTTCAGAGAACACCAAGAAATTGCAGAGAAATTAATGGGGTGGGGGAGGCGACATTCCCCTACAACAGAAAAAAGGGCTCGAGGGATTGGTTTCCAAGGAAAAATTAAAAGAGCTCAATTTGCCAAGCTTGACTAGGCATCAGCCAGGAGCAGGCACTGGGGTTGGGGGAGCCTGATGAGAAGCCACTGGTGCCCAGGGTATTTCCACACCACCAGGAGCTGCCTTCCAGGGCATTGCAAACAGGAGGGGGGGGGATCAGAAGCAGGTTAGCACTGTAAACACAGCCCTGAGCTCCTCTGGGAGCCACCCACTTGTATCTGTGGCGTCCTCGGTGGGTGTTCAACCAGAAATGAAATTTTGCTCACTGAGATATCTTTCAGGGCCGGCAACAGATTCATTTAATCAGGCAGCCAGATTTGTTGCAGGATGAAATTAATTTTGTTCTGGGTAGGAGTGGAGGTAGTTGAGGGAGACGAGAGCTCCTATTCAGGGGAGAGAAACAATACTTGGTGCGATAAGGTGCCCGGCCTCGCAATGTGAATAGCAAACTGCAGCTCAGATAGGCCACCGGATATTTTTTTTTTTACTATACTGCCATTCATGAAGAACCCCGAGCTCAAATACTGCCATAAAGAGCATTCACTGAATGGAAAAAAATCATTAAAAATTGTGGTCTCTTCCTGGACAACTCAGCAACAGAAAGTGCCAGCTACATTTGTTGAATAAATTGCTTGCAGGGAATAGTTTTTACTAGGTCTAAATGGGATGAAATTAAGCGTAGGGGGATGAATGCCAAGTACCACAAAACTATTCCTGGGTGTGAGAGGTACAAGGCAGGGAGCAGCTTCTCCAGGCAGACCTTGACAAAAAGCCATGTCCAGACCCCTGGTACACCCCTCCACCAGGCACCCCACAGATCTGGGGCTGCTTCATCTGAATTTGGCACTTCCATGTATCATCAGAGGGCAGAGGCTGGCCAATGAGTCAGGGACTGGGGCCACTGGGTTGAGCAAGTGGGCATGAGACTCTGAGGATCCCTGTGTGCCCTGCAACAGCCCAGCAGCAGATTTGTCCAGGCATCTCCCCACCAGTCCCAGCCCACTGTGGAGATTGCAGTGGACTCTGGATTTGGGAAGCTGAGAGGGCATCTCATGCACATGGGAGAGGGGCAGAGTTTGCAGGAATAATTTCACCCTTCCCCTCCTCCGGTTCCCCTGCTCCTCAGCTGCAGTAGCCATCCCCAGGCTCCCACCCTCAGTCCATCCTCAGTGTTTCCAGCCCATTCCCTGCCCTGACTCCAAGGCTCACCCCAAGGGAGCACCATGACCCCAAGAACAGAGGCAGGCCTGACACTAGCAACAGGTGAAGTTTTTAACCAGGTATTTTCTAGGACTTCAGAGAAGGTAAGAGAAGAGGGTCTTATTAAAGAAGAGAAAAAGCAAAAAAATCCCCCAAATTATTTGCTTATTCCATCTGCTGTTTTCTTTGGTCAACACAAAGCAGGGGCTATCACAGGCTGGCACCCACTAAAGGAACACTATAAGGGTATTTAACAACCTCCATCCTCCACAGAGGAGACAACACTTTCGTCCCTTTAAGGGATTTTGTCCCATTAAGGGACCGAGCAGCCCAGGGCAGGATGCTCACAGACCCCCATGGGCAGGGCCCCCCGAGCCCCAGCAGAGGCTCTCCAGCCTGGCCTTGTGCCATTCACACCCCAGCCTCACCAACACCTCCAGGACAGGCACAGGATGGGTGAATGCCGGCAGGGTTTCCCTGGGCTGTGACCCGTGTGTGAAAGGCATCTATGCTCTCGCAGGAGCTCCTGCCGTGCCCCGGGGGCGATGGCGTGTCGCAAATTGCCACCGAGAGGGGACTGTAACGCGACCCAGCAGCAGCAAAGCGAGCCAGCATCCTTCCCCCCGAACGCACGAACGCGTTGTGCCACGGAGCAGGGAGGTGACAAACCCTTGCCAGGTAGAATGGAGACACCATGGAGGTCCAGGCCTTCCCTGCAGGAAGGGAGGCTCGAGGCGGGACCAGGCTAATCAGCCTCAGGATCTCCTCAAGATTCACCGGGCAGGAGGAATGCAGCAGTGCTGTCCCGGTCCCACCCTGCTCTCCCCTGCCAGTTCACGAACACAGGGACTGGGAGTCCCTTAGAAAGCAGCTGGAGGAGAATGGGTGTGGATGAGGGTCAGAGAATCCTGGAAATAACAGCTCACCTTGAGCCATGTGGAGCTTTTTGACCAGACACAGGTCCTGGCTGCCTCTCGGTACCATGAAGTATCTCAAGGGCCCCAAGGGATGGTGCACCCACACAGCCCCACTGGCCAAGGCAGGAACGGGACAGGAGAGAGCTTCAAAGAGCATCAAAGATGCCCTTGACCTAAGGACTGTAGTGACTTCACATCCAAAAAGCACCACACTTTCCAAAAGCAATTCAGCACCAGCCACATCCTGCCCTGCTGCCACAACCAGATAAAAACTGAGCTGAAATTGGTGTCTCGTTGCCTTACCCCCAAATCTTGCTTCTTCCATGGATGGGATGAGATCCTGAAACAGAAGGTTCCTACTTGTGTCCTCCTCCAGGTGCCTCTGAAACACTTCTGGGCGACACTGATGGGAGGTGCTGGGCAAACCTGGAGTAACAGCATGGCTCTGGGTCCAAAAAATCTTCCTGGGAAGCAGAACCGGTGGCTGGGGATATGCCATGGTCACAGAGCTGAGAAGAGTATCCAGACACTTCCGTGCCAGCCTCATGAGCATTTCCATCACCCTGGTATAGCAATTACAGAATCAGCCAAACGGTTAAAGAGGCTGGAGGGTTTGATTTAAATAAATAATAATAATTTAGCTTCCAAATTGCTCCCACATTGAGGTGCTTCAGGCTTTGTGCAGTGCAATAAAAACCCTCTCTAAAAACAACAAAACATGCTAAAATGTTATCAGAAAAACACTACTCATTAAAATTAACAATTAAAACAAATTAAAAAGGCTCTACTGACACGGAGGGCGAAGGAGAGCATCCAAATGAGGAAAAATGCCTGGTAATTTTTAGTCACTGATAAGTAAAATAATGGTCTCATTTAGTACTGATTACCTAGAATTATTTAATTTTACTTCAAATTATTCAATTTTTGGTTCAAGTTACCTAGTAATTTTTAATTACCGATCCATAATGCAATGACGAATGGCTCTTATTTACCTCTGTCTGCACAGAAGCGTGCAAGAAATCAATAGGCATTTCTGGCAAATTATTAAGCGACTTGATGAAATGACAGGAATGCTTTTCCCATTAGCAGGAGCTGCCGAGCCCCAGCCGAGGATGAGCGCTGGGGCTGGGCTCAGCTGAGGGAGGAGAAGCCAGAGCAGCTCCAAGGCAGGGAGGCCCGGAACACGGAGTGGCTTTCGGGAAGCGACGGGGTCAGAGCTGGGAAAAGGCAAACCCACCCCGCTGCACTCAGGAAAGAGGCATTTGGTCCATTTTTAGCAGAGAGCAGGCTCAGCCACAGACTCTTGGCTGCCTCATTGATTTTTCCCTCTTAATGGAAACAACCTGCAGGACTGAAAATATTTGCAAACTGCTCAGGACAAAAAAGGGAGCAGCAATAACAACAAGGGCAGAGGGGAGGCTCTTCCAGGGCAGAGCCATGCTGTGCCCCTTTCCCAGAATCTCTAGGATGTT
The DNA here is from genome assembly GCA_013398015.1 of Oreocharis arfaki. Taxonomy (NCBI): domain Eukaryota; kingdom Metazoa; phylum Chordata; class Aves; order Passeriformes; family Paramythiidae; genus Oreocharis; species Oreocharis arfaki. The sequence goes on along the minus strand of VZRR01013922.1, from coordinate 937,451 downwards.
TGCCTCCCCCTGGGCATGCTGCCTATCTCTCTTTTTTTTTTTTTTTTTAAATCTTCAAGCAAGAGCATTGCCTGGGTATTTGCCATACATGGAGCAGTCTTGTTAAAGATATGAGGGTGGAAGGGGTCAAAGGAAGAGGAACTGATTGTCCTTAACCTGTGCATGGACAAAAATCACCTCTTGTCACCTGCTGGAGAACTCGTGCCTCCTGCCAGAGCCAGGAATGCTCAGGCAACTCATCTAGGCAGGATTAGAGCTCAGAACGATCTTCATAAATCAGAGACGGAGCCAGGAAAAACAGGAGGGTGTTCACCAAGACAAGTGCAAGGTTCAACTGAACAAATACAGGGCAGAGGGGAGGAAGCCTAAATAAATACAGGGAGAAGCTGGCAAGGCAGCAGCTCTGCAGAAAAGAGCTGGGGGATGTAATGGATTGCAGGCTGAACACAAGGCAGGAGCCTGGTACTGCGACAGAAAAAGATTAAAAGATTAAAAAGGAGTATTGCTGGGAGATACAAAAAGAACATTTCGCCTCCAGCACCCTCCCCAGCCCTGCCAGAGTCACCCCTGTGAATATGTCCTATTTTGGGTGCCACCCTGCAATGGAGGGGGAATGAACAGTGAAAGCTGGCCAAGGTCAGCGAGGTCTGCCAGAGGTCTGCAAATCCTTGGAGTGGTTGCCTGGCTGGGGTCAGCCATCCCCTGGGGAAGGAGATGGGATCTCCTTCCAGTGGAGGGATCCTGCAGGGAGGAAGGGGCTCATCCAAGGTGAGGGAGAAAGAATGGGCTGAAGCTTCAGGCAGGACAAGCTCCTTTTGGCTGTAATACCCATCAAGAGTGAGTCTCTATCCCAGAGGGACTGAGAAACCTCCCACAAGCCCAGCAGGGGCTGAGCTGGCCCTGCCTTGGTGCTGGACCATAGTTCTGGCAGCTGCTGCTCCCCCCTCACCATCCCAGGTCATATCCAGCCACATCTTGCCCTGCCCACACCACCACGACTGTTTGGCTGCTGAAGTGTTTTCAGCAGTCACTCCTATTATTTTTTTTAAATTAAAGAAATAGCTGTGAAACACATGATAAAAATCTATAGCTCTCCTCGCCAGCTTGCAGATAGAGTCCCACGACTGTTCATATTGGAAATTCAATTCCAATCAGTGTATTGGCAGGAAAGGATTAGGGTCAGTGCCAAACACATTCATCCTGGCCAGCATTTACGTGAGCCTCTGTGTGCTCCACCAGCCGCTCTGGTACCTGCAGAGGGCCCATCTCAGGAGCTGGCTGCTGGAATGACTCCCTATGGGGCTCTCATGCCAGCACCCCATGATGTGCCCTGTGGAGGGTGTGGGCACATTCCTTGGTGATGCCTCCACATGCCCAGGCTGTGCCTGCTTCCCTTCTTCCCAGCAATGCTCCCGTGCAGATCAGAGAGCCCTGAGGCAGCTGCTCTGGTCTCTGCTGCCCAAGCAATGGGGCCTGGTGAGCAAAACCTTCAGTGGTCCTTCCAACACGGTTCCCTCCACCTTCTGCAAGGACCAGCCCCTATATCAGGATCCATATGGACCGCCTAACACACAGAAACCAGGATTTTGCATACAGTAGGGGCCTTCAGGACCCCCTTCCATCAGCTCTGGGGCTCTGTCCCATCAAGTCTCCCAGTCCAAGCTGCTCAAATACATCACAACACACAGCTTGGTGGTCAGGAAAGATCAGGACACCAAACTGCCTTTGGGCACATGAAGGCAGGGCCAGGGAGAGCTGTCCCAGGCTAGGGCAATACAACAGTAGATGTCACACCGAGTTCAGGTGCCTCACTGTAAAGGAGATATTGGAAATAGAGTCAGCAGTGGAGAATTTCAAGCCATTGGATTTTTTTAGGAGCGTGGAGATAAATCTGAATAAAAATGAGTAAGGTAGAGGCATTACCCACAGGGTCTTATCTGATCTGGCATCCAAACCTGCTATTGCCTCCACTTCCCTATCTCGAGGAGCTTTTTAAATGCGCACAGCTACAAATCACACTCTTTCAGTTTAAGTGTCAAATTAAATCAAGACAAACGTTCCCCTGTTCCACGTTTCCTTTGGTCCTTGGCTAAGCCCTGCAGCCCTTTCCCAAACCTCCACCTCCCACAACCTGGCACAACCCCAAGCCTTTGCCTTGGGAGACATCTTCAGCCTGAACTTCCCATCCCTCTGGCATGCAGAGCTGCTCCACTGCCAGCCCCTCTTTCCAGCAACAAAGTTGCTGAAGACTTTTTGCGGAGGAGATTTGCTGTTAAACTCTTCCAGTCACCAGCTTTAAGGCCTTTACCAGAAAAAGCCAGGGAAAACCAGAGTTCATCTTGGCATCCAGCTCACTCCGCATCGAGTGTCCATCCCTCATGCAACAGCGAAAGCTCTGCTGGGACAGACGGTGAAATCCAAAGAGCGAAAGCTAAAAACTGATAAGAAACTCATTTTTACACCAGCACATGATTTATGTGTGGAACTCATCGCTGTAAGATACAACGAGGCAGAGAGTTTTGTAAGATTTTAAAGAAGATCTGACATTTACGCAGCTAATAGAAGATTCTGTAGCTCCATGAGTCAAGGTAGATAAAAGGAAGATGCCTGGAGGGAAGATAAGGCCATGTGCTTTGGAGCATAAGCTAATGACTAATAGCAAAAGACAAAGAAGAAAGCACCCCTGGGAGGTTGGGTTTTTCCTGTGTACCAGGTGTTTGCTTGTACCTTCTCTGAAGGTCCTGGCACGTGTTACTGCAAGATCGGATATGCGACGAGCTGCATCCCAGGCTTGCCCCAGGACAGCAACTCCCCTGCTCCTAAAATTCTGACTTTTGTTTTGGTTTTAAATTAGACCCAGAGCTCAAAGCCCTGAGAAGCCTCTGTCATTAATCCTCCTGACACACAACCTGGCCGCATGCACTGGAAATCATTGCTCAGGGGTTGGCAGCGCTCCAGGCAGAGGGGACTGAGTGCTGACTCACAGGGGCCCCAGGGATGCTGACACCAAGGGCAGGCACCAAGGATGTCATCTTAGCTGTACCTGCACAGAAAGATCCTGTCTGAGCAAGAGCATGGCGCTGCCTGCACTCTTCCAGCAGCTGGAGGGTCATGGGTGATGCTGGCAGGACAGATGGGTGCCTTGCTGGCTGGCTGGGCCCCATCTCCACAGTGGGGACCGCAGACCCCTGTGCGCTCAGGTACTCTCACTGTGACACTTGCTGCAAAGCATGAGGCCAGTGTGCCACAGTTCAGGTGGCACAGAGGCAACTCACAAGCCTCTCCTCTGTAGTAGGGTTAGGAAAGGTACCACATCTCCTGCGCTGGAGCTGAACCACAGGAACAGCTGCTCAAACATACAGATGCTGGGTGAGGTGGCGCCGGGGCTTTGTGTTCGCTTGCACCCATGCATTCCCGCATCCCACCTCCATGTTCTTCCACTGCAGCAACACTGCCACAAGCCCACCTCCCACCTCTGCCAGACGTGCTGCTTCACTGCCTTCTCCTTTGAAGCCCCCTGTGCCTGTGCACTGACATCCAGAGCTGTCACTGGCCGCCTGCCGGCACGTGCTTCGTGCCTTGGTCCAACATCTCCTACCTTCACAGTGTTTACATGATCTCAGCCTCCTCCTCCCCCAGTCTGTCTGCAGGCTCTGTCCTGCCTGTCGGCACACAGAGCTCTCTTTGTACAGCTACTGTCCTCCGAGACACGGATGTTTAGCTCCCAGGACCCATCCCCTTCCCCTACATCCCTGCATCCAACCCCCACTCCATCAGCCAGCTCCAGGGCCATTAACACCACCCAGGGTTCTTACCTTGAGATTCGTGGGCCCAAATGCTCCTTGTCTCCTGACCAGTGCTTCCACACAGAAGCGGACCCTATCTCTGGGGCCAGCCTGCTGCTCTCTGCCTGGCCCAGCTCTGCAGGAGGCAGAGCTGCTCTGTCTGCATGGCGCCTGGGTGTTTCTGGCCATGGGGAAGGTCCCTCAGCTGCAAGATGGAGATGAAGGTCAGGGCACTGGAGGATGAGGATTTTAACCCTACTGCTCAGGCTCACCATGTTCCTTGCCTTCATTGCTACCTTTCCACACCCACTTTTCCCTTTCCACTCCTATTCCCCTGCAACCCCCTGGCTGAGGTTGGGTATTTTCCCCATAGGTGCTGCCACTCTCCACTGCCCAGCTCCATCAGCCCTGCCACAGTCCCCTCCGTCACCCCACTCTCCAGGGCTGCTGCTCCCTCTCACACACCCCCATCCTTGGCAGGGCTGGCCTCTCCTGAGCCTCCCCACTCCGGGCAGGACACAACCTCAGCTGCAGCACTCCTAGTCTAAACAAAAACACGGGTGCAGCACCCCAACCTCCTCCTCCTCTTCCTCCCAGTGCTCTCCCCATATGCTTGTTTGTGCCTCTCCCAGACACAGTCTGTCATTTCCTGACAGTGCTTCAGCCTCCCTAATTTGAGATTGGGAAAACTCTGGGGAAAGATTGCTTTTTCTTTTATTTACATATTTCCACAGCACCCAGTAGGCCCCGGGAGGGCACCGGAGCACACACAGCCCCACCAGGAGCCAAACGGGTACTGGCTCCATCTCACACTTGCCTTCATGCCCTCAGTGGAACAGCCACAGACCAGCGATGAGCCCGCCTTCGAAAGGCTACAAGCACAAGGAAGGGATGAAACCCTAAAATAACTCCCTCGACCTGAAGCTGGCAGCGGCCAGAGCCGTCGGGGAAACCCATCCCACCCTTCATCCCTCGTTGAAAAGGCTCAGCTGCCACTCAGCGGGCAGGACCCAGCCGTGAGGGGCTGATGAGCCTTTCAGCATCCCGGCAGATTGCAGCGAGCGGGTGTGATCTGCTCCATCCTGATGCAGCAGAAAGTTGCAGCTGCGGGGAGCGCTCCGGCATTTGTTACAAAACAGCTCCCCACCCTTTTCTTCTTCTTCTTTTTTTTTTTTTCCCCCTTCTTCTTCTTCAAAGCAAAAATATTTGCTTCAAACAGCATTTAGCGGAGCGCTGTGGTGCCCGCCGGCTGTCCCCGCGTTGTCACAGCCCCGGTTGCCTGGTGCCCATGGCCCTGCTGCCATCTTCAGGGCATCTCCCACCAGCTCCCGCTGGCCCGGGGCTGCGGCGGCTCTGCGGGAGGGCGTTCCCGGCCACAGCTCCTCCGAGACCAAAGGCTGGGGGAAAAAAGCCAACAGGCAACTTCTGGAGCACTTTCCACAGCACGATCCAAGAATTAAAAAAGCGAAACAGATTTTACATATTAAGACTACAACCCTTTAGTGCAACATTAAAGACTATTTACTTAAGAGGTTGTGGATGTTACGCTGGGAAGTTTTCCCTTCCACAGATGCTCCGAGCAGCGATGGGAGAAGCCTGCAACCAGCAGTTCGTGGTGTTTTATGGCGTCGCTGCTGCTGCTGCAGCCAAAAATGCTCATTATCCTCCCAAAGTGGAGGTTTGCCAGCGCTGTGGTGATGGGCAGCTGTTCCCTGGGTGATGGCTGTGGGTGTTTTTCTTCTCCAAAATCACGTGTTGAGGATACCTGTGGACTGTCACCAGCAAGTCACTGCCCTTATGGTTATTAACAGAGTTGGGGATCAGGAAAAGCATCCACAAATCTTATCCCGTGCCATTTTCCCAACGTGGCATTGCCTGACCTTTCCCTCCTCCCCCCTCCAGCTTCTCTCCTCTGGATGACCCTTGGGAAAGCTGGAGGAATTAGAGATTAACAGAGAAGAATATTTCACCTAATCAAAAAAAAATATATAATCAGAAGAGCTCGTTGTGAGCCCAGAAACCTGATGGGCTTTAAAGCTTCAAGTTTTCCTCCCGACCGCAGGGAGCCGTTCCCACTCCTCTGTTGGAGGCGAAGAGGAAGGTAACGCCTCCTGCTAAATCCTGATAACCCTGTTCATCTTCTGCGGCGGATCTTTAACGTTTTTACTGGAGAGGAGCCAAACTCTGGGAAATCCAAGCCTCACCTCCAGCCCGCTCTTGGGCCACCTGTGCTCATGTCGGCACAGCTATGACGGCCCTGCGCCGCCGCCCAAGCCGTCCTGTGGTTTCCTCCCACCCCAGACGGCGCTCCTGGAGCTCTATCTCCAATTCATTATGCTAAATGGGAGGAACCAGAAAGCCAGACTTTGGGTCAGCAGATTTTTGCTGGGGGGAAAAAAACTAAAAAAGAGCAGGTTTGGCTCTCTGTAGACACACTTCCCGCTATAAGATACTGTGGGAAACCCCAGTGGTGCTAAAGGAGCTATTTTGCCCCAATTTTTTGATTGCTCTTCCCTGTCCAGGTCTGTACCTGCCACAGACCCAGTGATGTCTCCATGGTTTTCAAAGTTATGACCACCTGACATTGTGTTTAGATGAGAAAAGCAGCTTTCATTAATGTCTAACATGTCCCCTGTGTGCCCAAAAAGCTCAGAAAGCTGAAGAAAAATTAAAAGTCATAATGTATTTTTTTATTCTTATTGATTTTTAAGCCCATTTCATTTTGGGGAGCTGGCTTGTAATTTTGGAGTGCTGGTGGGATAATATAAGTACCCAAGGCCTCATGGTAGGATTGTACAAAGACTTTTACTCATGTTTTATTTTTCAGTAACCTTGATAGCTAAATACAGTCTTGTGGAGAAGAGTTTTTAATATTCAGGCTGCCAAAAATAATTGCTTTTCAGTATTATGTGCTAAACCACCTGATGGGGCCACGGCACTGGAATTCACATGGGCAAGCTGGCCAGGACAGGGCTCTAGTGAAATGTGGGGATCAGCCACCCCATCCCAGGGCTTCCCTGCTTTTCTCTGGCTTTTATTGCACAACCCTGGACTTACCACCAGAGCACTGGAAGCCCCAGGATGTGGTGGCATCTCCTGGAGCTGATGGAGAAGCTCGGCTGGCTGTGCAGGGCACACTGCGAGCCCAGCAGCTCCACATGCACATCCTTGCTCAGGAAGCCGTGCTTTAATCAAGGCTCTGGGATCCTTCCTTTGCTCGCCTGGGGCGGGGGGATTTTAACTCTAAACACATTAGTGTGCAAGATTGAAAGGTAACGTGTCCTCCCGGGGCTGCCGAACAACGGAAAGGAGCCTGGGTTTCATTTGCACAGAGGGTGCAGTGGGAATTTCCCTAATCAAATAAAAAGAAAATGAAAAACTCACTCTCTCCAAAAGTTTAATTCTCTTAATTACATTAATTGGAGAAACATAGGAGCCTCCTTTGCACGCCTTTCTTCTCTGAAGAGGAGAAGGGCTGTAGAAAGGGACTTCTCTTCCATGAGGGTACGAGCTGGTCCCAAACTGCTGGCAGGATGGGATGGGGATGGAGGAGGCACAGCAGGGATGCTCTGTGGTCAACCTGACCCCAAAAAGAGCCTGGATGACCCCTGCACTGTCAAATGATCTATTCATCCCTGGAAAACGATATGGGGATTTTCCTCCAGCCTTCCCCTGCTCCAGATTCCCATCTGGTGTCAGAAGGGACATGGGGAGCAGAGCGACTCGTCTCACCGCCGGCTTCTCCAAGGCATTTCCGCAGCCAGGAGGCGGCACGTAGCCCTGGAGGGGGCTGCGCTGCGGGCTGAGGTCCTGTGTCAGCCGCAGCCATGGGCACCCCCTGCCAGGTGCTGCCCACCTGCACAGGCTGGCCCCGCCGCCCCGTTAGCACACGGGCTCGTTTAACGCTGCCTTGGGGAGAGCGGGGAGGTGACATCATGGGGCGAGCAGCAGCCGAGAGGGGGGAGCGCTTCCGCCCCGCTCTGCACAGCCATGGCCCCCCAACAGCCCCCTGGGATTCACCCTGTCGGCTTTAACCCCTTTGCTACCAGAAGGAAGCGAGGAACTTGCCACGGCGTTGGATGTGTGTGCTGCATGTCCCCGCTGCCGGCCATCCTGAGCCAAGTGGGGACGTTCACCGCTTTCACCGGTGGGGACCATCCCCCAGATCCTCACAACAGAGAGATGACAAGGAGCAACAGCATAAACATGCCAGAAATACCTGTGAATGTATATTTCTCAGCCCTGCTTGGAAACCAGTGCTTTTGGAAAATCTGGAAGGAAGAGGGGTTTTGAACTTGAACCCACACAAGGCTCCTGCTAAAAGCAGCCTGGCCCACTCCCGACCTGCCTCCAGCTTGCTGGAGGAAAACAAACACTAAAGTAGGAACATGTATTGCTCTGCTCTTGAGCAAAATGCCTTCTTCAAGGGTCGTAATTCAGGTTTCCCGGGGCACCTAAAGGGCTCTGGGGAGGGTCAGTGTTTGGGTGAGCAGAGGAAAACTGAGCTGGGTTGGACGGCAGGATCCCCCTCCGCACGCCAGCTCCCCGGCGGTCGGCCAGAGGCCTGCTCCCCACTGACACCGCGGCAGGAAAGGTGACTCTATAACTATAATTTTAATATATAATGAGAAAAGTCTGTGTTTACTAAAAAAAAAAAAAAAAAAGAAAATGTACATGGCCAGACCATTTGGCTGAATGCTTTTCCTTGGTTAAAAAAAAGAAAAGAGAAGGGGAAAGGAAAGAGCCACCTTTGTAGGGGAGATCACGTCTGGAAAATTCCAGCCCAAATGACATAAGTTATGAGCAATTGAAAATTTGGATTAGAAAGGAGCTGAGCACAAAACCTCAAGTATGAGCGAGCATCAGCATCCTGCTCACAGGTCCCCATTGCCTGAGCAGAGGTCAGCAGTGGGATGGCTCCCAGGGCACAGATGCTCCAGGCTGTTTTAGGGCCTGGGAAGGAGAGAAGGGGGAGCCCCTAAGTGACATCAGGGTGCTGGTAGAGCGGGGAGGATAGGGGGAGCTAGGTATAATCCAGAGCCTCCCCCTTGGGCAGTGGGTATCAGCAAAGAGCTGCTCTAAGGCAACATAAACTACCCACAGCAAAACCCTTCACCCCAAACACCTCCTGTTCTCTCCTGCCACTTCAGGGCAGGGTTGAATCTACAGCCCAAGTCTGGGCTGCACCCACTGAACTCCTGTTGTTTCATGCTGGCTTAGCTCAGCTGGGGCAGCTTTGTGCCAGAAATCTCCTAACTGAATTTACTCCCGGCTTGCTGCAGGTCGGGCTGTGCCAAGAAATGCACAAGTGCAAATTTAATCAATATACCTGGTGTGGGAGGATGCTGGGGGTGTCTTTGTGGAAGGTTTGCATGGCTGTCATCAGATTGGCTTTAAAGCCAAGTGAAGCTGAAGCGCTGTGACTTCAATTTCAAAGGAGCCGTGTGTCTGCAGGGCTTCCTCAGGCCAGCACAGCTGTACCTGCCCCTGATGAGGGCTGGAGACACAACATGACACCGGCAGTAGCACCCTCAGTGTCCCTGCTCTCGGGGGACAGAGACGTGCCTGTCTCATGAGCACTGCAGCTCCATTGCCCCAGGGCAGGACATCAGGAGGGTGTCCTGCCCTGGCTCTCTGATGAAGCCTGTTGCAACCTGTGGGGCTGGATGCAGCAGGGACTCCATCTGGACAAGGTCCCTATGGGATCAGGGTTACCCAGTGCAAAACAGGTCCCATGGGGACAGCCAGCAGGGAACTGCTCTTTTTCTGGGCAGGATATGGCTGCTGTGCTCCAGCTCCATCCCATGATGCTCCTTTCCTGGTAGCGCTGGTGCTGGAAATCCTCCTCCCTGGGCTGCCATTCATGTCCCTCACTCACTCAGTGTCCTAATCCTGTGTTTCAGCATCATCAACAGGATGAAGGTAAGAGCTCACAGTCCACCTTGCAAGCTCCCGTGGTGGGAGGCCCCCTCACAAGCCTCCATGCTATGAGACTACCTTGCAAGCCATGGTAGGAGAATACATTGCAAGCCCCCATGGTGGGAAGTTCCCGCATCCCAGGCTCCAGAGCTCTCTTGAAGGGGCAGAGGTAGGCCCATGGTTTGATTCCCACTAATGGAGAAGGTACAGCAGCCCCAGGCAGGCAGTGACAACCCCAAGCTCAGCCCAGCTCTTGGAGGTCCCTGTGTCATGTCCACAGTAATGAACAAAACAGTGCCAGGGAGCGGGAAATTGTTAGCACAGCTCTGTTAACGTGACTCTGCTGAACATGGCTTGGGGTGGTGTGGGACAGGGGCCTTTGCTGGGTGACAGGGTGGACATGGCCCCATCTGGGATGCTGCGAGATTTCGATACCCTGGAAGTGATATGGTTCATGCTGCTCGGCTTCAGCCTCTCTGGACAAGCTGTGGCCAACAGCCAGACAGCACCTGAGTCTCTGGGTCTGATCCACCCAGGACAGCACCTGCTCCATGGTGTAGCTGCAGAGGATGGGATTCAGCTACCCAAATACAGCAGTTCCCACCAAAGTGGCTGTCTGTGCTGCCTTCTTGACTCTGCCACAGGGATTTTCCTGCCTGTGACACCCTAAAGCAGGCAGATACCCACAGTGAGAGCCACAGAGCTCCCAGGCCCCGACACGATGGGAACTGGAGATGTCCTTTGTCAAGAGAGGGTGCAGAGACCTCATGTGGGAGCTGGGCCTTGGGCTTGGAGGCAATGAACCCAGCCACAGCCTGTCCCCAATTTGTTTTATTATCTGCATTGTTTATGGGCACCCAGACAAAGTCCTGACAGCGTGAGGGGCATTGCACCCCTGTGGCAGTGTTGTGCACATCCTGCATCAGCCCCAGAAGCCAGAGCTGGACAGGATCCATGGACAGCATCGCCCCCCTTAGCGAGGGCTGGGACAAAGGCAGGATCGGTGGTGTTATTTTACTTAATTTATGATTAAATGCCCCCAGAAGAGTTTAGCCCTTATTACCGAGATATAATGGCCTATTAAGGGAGCAGCATTCCCTGGAAAGCAGCCCAGTGTCAGTGACTCCTTATTGCGATAAGAACTTAATAATCACACGTGGGGCGAGGACAGGAGGAAGCCACAGCCTGCCCATGGCGCAGCCCGGGGGCTCCTGCCCGCGGGGGAAGAGGGGTGGTGGGAAGCCCCTCTGGGGGCCCTGCTGATTGAGAAGGAAATCCCCACGCTTGTAAATCTGTAATTCCTCACTAAATGCTTCGTAACGACAACAAATGTAAAGTAGTGTCAGAAACCTCTCATTTTCTTTTACGGTAAAGTCGTGTCCTGAAGCCAAAGAAAGGAACTAGAGAAAAACTAATTGCTCACTCACTGTTTAAGATGTGCTGGTCTTCAGCATCTTTGCGGCTTCTTCGACCTGTTTTCCATGTTGTCCTTACGGGCAGGGTGGAGAGCTTGAGCCCTGAGTGTCTCCTACCCTTGTAAACAATTAATTTCAAATTTAGCATTCAGGAGAAGGGACCCCCCTCCTCTATGCCCGTTTCTCAGCACATCACTCCTAAGTGCGATGGTCTCGCTTGCTTCTGGGTTTGTTATTGAACAGGGAACATTTTCTCAGCAAAATGTAAGGCTGGGCGATAAGGACTGGGCAGGAACTGATAGAGACTTTGCAGATCGAATATGATGTTGTTTATTTGACTATGATGTATATTTAAAGGTCTCAGTTACAATTGGCCCCAGGCACTCTCTAATGAGCTGCAGCTGCCTGGACTCTCATTAGCTTTAATGACATCTTCTCAGTACATTTTTCTTGGGGTAAGACCTTGTCCTCTCTATGGTTGTGCACACACTAAAACCAAGAGACATCTCACCCTAAAAGGGCAGCCAACTCAAAACAGTGGAGCAATGATAAATGATGCAAGTGCCCAGAAGAGACAAACCTTTCCTGGAAGAGTCATTGTTTATTTAAGGCAAACTAAATGTAATTTACTTTGGCACGCCTTAGAATTAGACCGGGAGGTATTTGCGCCGAGGCTCAAAAAGCGGGTAACAAAGTCACCGTGTGTGTTCGGCAAAGATCAATTTGCAGTTTCCCTGATTTTTGCCATTTGCCTTACTCAATGGGCAACCATCTGCCTTCCCAAGAGCCACTTTTGGAGGCAGAGAAGCGGCGAGAAAAAAGCCTGGATTAGGAGAGGAGGTGAGAGCAGCAAACACAAGCGCCAGTGTTAGGCAGCGCCTCCCCGCTCCCGCTGCAAGCCGGTGAGCTGCCGGCGCTCCGGCAGGCTGCTGCCTATTGATCCTGCCCCTCCATGCGGAGCCTCGGCCTTTTTTTCCCACTCTGGGTATGTCTTCTGGTGCTCTGCCCCTACCGCCAGCGGAGGCCTTATCCGACTTCCATCTCTTCTTCGGAGAATTGAGGGAGCAGTCATTAATCATCCGAGCTGTCCCCTCTGTGGGAGCACAATGGCCTTCTTTATCCTGCACTTCAACAGCCCTGACATGTACAATAACAATCAGCCTTGACGTATCTGTATTGCACCAAAGAGACTCACTCAAAAGGTTCTTTTGCAACATTTCGGGTTGTAGTTAAAATATATTGGTGCATTGTGAGGCGAGTGGTACAGATCATATCGGAGATGTATAAGGGTTTCTAGGTAGCGGGGCAGCATCTCGCAAACATTTTTCTGGCTGCGTTGCTAACCCTGGCAGCGGAGGTAGAGATGGCTGGTGCAGGGAAGGTGATACATGCTTTCATGGGGTGGTTTTCCATCCTGACTGTTTTCTTAGGGGATCTTTCGAGCGGGGAAATTTGGCTGCTTCTGAGTGAGACGTGCAGAGCTTAGGAAATTCCTGTCCCAAACTGAGTGCTGCTCTCATGACATGATGGATAGTAAAGCACCATCCCAGCAACCCTGGAAAAATCAGATGAAACTTGTGTCTCCCAGCTGATGTCTTCAGACCAGTCCCACATTCAGGCATTTCTTCTCTACAGTGCAATATAGTGGAATTTTGTCCCCAAACCCCCATCAGAGATGCAGAAGTCTGCAGTGCTGCTCATAGGATTTGTCTGAGGGAACGTTTGGATCTCACTGCCACCACCACGCATGTGCACCAAATATCCATGGACATGGGGCAGAAGACAAGCTGGGTATCACAACTCCTGGGCATGAGGGGGACAAGGGAGAGGTCAGGAGAGGGGAAGGGAGACACAAAAGAGAAATGCTGACGGAAAAAGCAGTGAGCTGCCTTCACCCACATTTAGTCAGCTGAAAGTTGCGTTAGGAATTTCTAAGCCCTCCTTAAATTCCTGGGCTCCAAAATGCCACTGAACTAGCAGAGGTATTTCTGGACAAGTTGCAGGAGCTCCTAAACAACCAGGGAACACTAAGAAAATACAGAAAGATGGGGGTGGGGGAAATAAAAACAGGAAACAGGTGGGATTTACTTCTCCCTTTCCCCCCCTCGTCGTTTCACTGCTTTCTGAGGGGGCAAGCTGCACCTCTGAAGCTCAGATTAATAGTTTGCTACAAAATAAAAATGCATCTGAGTTAACAAGCTCTGAGATTTCGGGAGATGCCACTCCGGGAGATACAGGCGTAGGTCACTGGGGCATTTCTCAGCTCTCCAGACCCTGTGGGTAACTGCTTTGCCCCTTCCATCCTCAGTGAAACCTAAGCCTGTCGTTTGCTCACAGCCAGGCAAGCTGCACTCGCTCAACTGTCCCAGCAGCCTGGCCTCCATTTGGCTTCACCGCTGCAGATCCAACACCCTGCTCTGCCTGAGAGCAGCTGGGGCTAAAAAAGCAGCAGTGACAGAGCAAATATTGGGATTATTACAGTTCAATGGCCTTTCTTGAAATTAAAAATTGCTTTCAGTCCTCTGTACTGGATAAACGGGTGGGCAAAGCAGCGCTGGGGGAGTTGCAGGGGGGTGAAGCTGTCCTGGGACCCCCACGCCCTCCCTGCAGGGCTGCTGATCTGCTCCAGTGCAGGCAGACACAGCGTCCCCGGCACCATGCAAATTGTGCCAAGCAGAGCTGCACATGCTGCCCTTTTGCTCTTATCCAGGAACCTACTTTTTTAAACACATATTTTCTGCTGGCTGCCTCCATAGACTTTTTAAAAAACCATATATTTATTTATTTCCTTCTTTCCGAAGAAATGCGGGAATGAAAAAGCACACGGCTCACAGCACACAATGACCTGGCCAGAGCTGCTGGATGCAGCACAGCCAGAGCCAGGCTGTGGGCGTGCTCGGTATGGTACCGTCCCCTTGGCAGCCCCAGCAGCAAAAGCAGCTTTTCCCTCTGACACAAACTACACCCAGATCCAACCTCTCGTTCTCACTCCTCGGTTCTCTCCTGACCTCTCCATGAGCACCCATGGAGCTCTTGCTGCCGACTGCCACAGGTGGATGTGGGTGATGCCACCAACTGAGCCGGAGGCCCAACAGATGCTTCCTATTTGGTCATGTTTTGGTGCAATGATTTGATGTGTAATTAGAATTATAAATTTATCCCATCCTTCCTCCCACAGCCATAAATTACCCTGATCTCCTCACTGGGCTTTCATCATTTGCAAATGTTTGCAGGGATGACCGAATAGGAGGTTGGGAGGGCTGCTCACCCCTGGCCATGTGCCATCATCCCACCACCCCACCCAGGCAAAGGCATTCCAAACTGGGAATGGCACACCATGGGCAGCTCGCAGAGGGGAGGGAGATGGTTTGGGCAAAGCAACCCAGGAGCACCAGGTGAGGTTGGAAGGACTAATGAGCTCTGTCCTCCTCCTGCTGCGAGCTGTGGATGCAAGCACAGACATTTCAGCTGGTGGAGACTTGCACATCAATGTGTCCATTCCTCCAGGTTTTCCTTTCCAGCCTTTCCCCAAATAAAGGCTCATACTGCTCTGCAGCAGGCTCAGGCCCCAGCCTTTTTATTATTTCCAAGGTCATTTGCTCTGCAGCGGGGCTGGAAAACAGAATTGCCTTTCTTGCGCTGTTTATGTCTACCAGATACACACTACTTGCTTTTTCATTTGGATTCATTTTCTGTGCTGTCCTGAGAGAAAGGAGCAAAGCAATTTTCTATTTACTGCAAAATTCCAACTGAGCAATTTTGTGGATCTGGAGATTGTCAGGAAGAGGTTACTGGACTGTGTACACAGAGGAGGAGGAGAGCAGAAGTGATAGGAGAAGTGCACAGAGCATGAGAGGCGATAGCTAAAGCTGTTTCAATCCCATCCCTGTCTCAAGAAACCTTTGCCTAAACACCCAAGACTGGTAACTATTACTGGATGTGTGAGTAATTCCTAGATAATTTTTTAAGTATTTGGAAAAAAACAATGCATAATGAAAACATTACGTTATTGTCGTGCTGCTGACACTGTTGGCCAGATTCTCAGCTGCTGTGAATCATGATCTCGCCTTTGGCTTGAGCAGAATTATACCTTATTTTTCCCAGCTGAGGATCAAATCCGTTGGCCAGCACTCGTGCCATCTTTGCCTCGCAGGTTAGAGTGAAGTTATGCCGAAAAAGTTGGTAAATTTGGTGATGCCTGCCCATGGCTGGGCTCTGAAATGCAGCCAAGGCTGCAAAGTGCCAGCTACAGCTGGCTGTGGTTGTGTCCAGCCCAAACCCGATGGGGTGAGCTTTGTGCAGATCTGGTACTGGTGAGATCTGGCAGGCAGAGGCTCTGCTGGATCCCAAGGACGGGAGCCGAGCGAGGGCAGGGCTGCAGCCAGGGAGCTGGGAAGCACCCGGCTGGCAGGAGGGAAGGGTAAACAAGAACTGGTTAGCAGTTTGCACATATAGATTAATTCCTATATGTTTTTTAGAACTTAGAATAATTTATTGTAATTACTGTTGACCGAGTTGTGTTTGAAGGAGGCAGCGCTGTTTAAAAGGATTTTTTGAAAGGTATTGAATTGGGAGGCAATTATTTTTTTTTTAAGATATGTTTAAGGATTATAAAAGTAATTACTGCCCTCAAGCCAGGATGTCTAATTATGTTAAACTGTGGCTTAAGACAGCACAACTTTCGTTCTCTTCCTTGGGTGGCTCACGCAGGAGCAGAACACACGTGGCATGGCCGGGGCAGGGCGCGGCACCGCAGCAGTGCTGCAGCCCTGCAGGGACACGGGACACACACAGGGGGATGAACATGGGGCCACGAGAAAGCAGGGAAAAACGGGTGGAAAAGGGAGAAGGGGAAAAATTGGGAGGGCAGTGAAAACGAGGGACTGTGGGCACCAAGTTGGCACCCTCACCACCCCAGTCTTTGGGCACAAGCCAGCCTGATGCCTGAGGGGAAGAGCTTGCCCTTGCTTTGGGGAATGGGCACACTGACCCCTCCGGGGCCCCTTCCTGCCCTGTTTTTCTCTGTTTTCCTCTGGGAGCCCTTCACGAGCAGCAAGAGAGAAGTATGCGTTTATTTTTCAAGCTTGCCTTTTGACTCCAGCTCCCCTCTGTTCTTTTGCCAACGTGTGAGAAACAAGTTCAGGTTTAAAAGGCAACCTGAAATGTGCATGCACGCACAAAACAGTTTTATTTTTATAATGCTGTGATTTATGGGCCAGCTTGGGGCAGGGGGGGATTTCACTGGTGATTTCTGAGCATTTGAAGGCTGCCCATAGCAGGAGAGACAGCCAACATCCTACGTGCCAGGGATGTGGCTGTCACAGGCAGGGGCAGAGGGCAGCAAGGGCAGCAGAGGGAATGGCACAGAGGGTCTCTGCGAGGGCACTGCAGCTGCACAGGGGCAGGGCTGGGTGGAATGTGGGGAGGCAGAAGTGGGAATGAGAGGTGGAGGTGATAGGCAAAGCTATGCCTTAGGGATGTCTAAAGAGCTGCTGGGATTTGGGCTCAGCTCAGAGCTGGGGGACCCAGGGGGAGGGGATTGCTCTCACAGCTGAGCAGGATGGAGCCTGGCGTGCCGAAATCGGGAGCCCTCCTTCGCCATCCCTCCCAGCACTCGGCTTTGGAGGTGTGCTCACATGGCTGATCACACACATCAACTCTGAGTACACATCACCCGGCTGATCCCTCTCAGCCCACACCTCTTCTCCCCCAGGCAGCAGCCAGCCAGGAGGCCATGGGCTGGTGGGGACACACACAGCGTCCTCTTCCAGTGAGTCTCAAAACAAATTCACCCCGTTTAACCCAAACTGTCAAGCGGCGTTGACCCAGAAAAGGCTGTTCCCGGGGGGCCGCAGCAGAGCAGGCTGGGGCAGGAGGGGCTGTGTCCCCCACGGTGCTGCTGAGCGGGCTGGGTGCTCAGCCTGGTGCCGGAAGGGAGCGGTGACAGCATCCTTGGCCGTGGCACCGCAGCCCCAGGCACTTCGAGGTGCAGAGCTGCTGTCTCACAGGCACTGGGGAGATACTGCAAGGAGGAGATGCAGCGAGAGGCGACGGATAGTATCTGCTTTCTGGGAAGAGCGAGTGCTGCGCTGCCACGGGAAGCAGCAGCTAGAAAGCAAACCAGGAGCTGCCAGCGCTGGGAGAGGAACAGCAGGGCAGCTTCCAGCATCCCACGAATCTGTCAAGTGTCAGCGCTGGTTTTATCTCTGGCTTGGCTGCATGAGATAGACTGGGGAAAATGCAGTCCTGACACAAGGTTTTTTTCAAATACAGAAAATAGTTTATTATTATTATTATTGTTGCTGTTGTTATTATTACTAGTGTTATTATTATTTCTCAGCCTGGCTCCCCAGTGTCTTTGGGTGATTTTCACCCTTGGAGCCTGCCAGCTGAAATAGTGTGTTTTTTTTTCCAAAGCCACACGTGGAAGCAGTTTTTGGTGGTTTGGGTCCTTTGTATTCTGCAGATTATAAAAGGTCTCTCCTGTAAGTAGCCTGGAAAAGGAGAAGTACTAATTATTATTAACTCTGCCAAAGCCAATAATATCCTTGGGTAATTATCAGTTTACCCAATTTTCCTGTGAGCCTACTGTGTAAATACACCATTGTAAGAGGCTATTATTTTCTCCATGCTCCACCTCACCATAGTACTGATAGTTTCGGGCTAGTCACAAGCCTGTTGTGTTCAGGGCTGTTAATTCTGGTGGACAATCACCACCAATAATCAAATACAAGACAGGGAATGGCAGGAGTTTATGCACTCCTGCCACCCTCCCAGTCCAGCCCCTTCTCTCCCCTGCAGCCTCACCAAATGCGTCGAGCCCTCTTGCCCCAGCTGGGGCCATTTGCCACCTTCATGCAAAATCCAGCAGGATGCCCCCCCAGGGAGCATGGCCACCCCTCCAGCCCATGGGCAAGTGGCATGGCAGGGCAAGGACCAGCCCATTGACCAGCTGCCTCCATGCCTGATCCTGATCCCAAGCATGAATTTCCCTGCCACGCTGAGGTGAGGCCGGGCAGGGAGCCGGCAGGGAGGAAGCGTGTCTCACGGCAGGAGACCCGAGCTGCTTTCCCTTTCATCGCCGCTCATTTATTTGGATTAGAGTCAGCTCTCTCCTGAATCCTTTGTTCGCTGTTTGTTATTCCACATGCGCCCAGTGCTGCGTGTTCATCTTTATTAGCTTTAATTGCTTCCCCGTTCTAATGGGATCTCGCTATTCGCATACAATTGAAAGGAAATGTATTCATTAAAATAATTCTCCTCCTAACTGTTGTTTAGAGCTGGTGCTGTCAGTGCCGTTCACCGTGATTTTCTCCCTGCCCACCGTCCACTGTGGGACAGGAACAGGACATAGGCAGAGCTTCCCTGGTGATATTCTGTTAATGTGTGCCACAGGCTGCGGGCTCAGGTCAGTTTGGGTGATGTTTGCCGACAGAGGAAAGGTCACATAAAGCCACCTGGCTGCTCTTCCTGTGAAGCCAGAGGCACACGCGAAGGGGCCACACGTGTGTGCTCCATCCCCGGGCACCCTTCCGCTCCCCTGGCTGCCCCGGGGCTGCGCTGGGCCCCACTCACTGTCCCACACACCAGAGCTCCCAGCCTTCAACTCCAAGGGGAAGGAAATAAATGGGAATGTGGAAGAGAGACAAAAAAGCCAGGAATGCTTGAGGGCTGGAGACCGTGCTAGGGAAAAGTCTCCAGCTGAAATTAGTGACAAGAGGCAGTTTCAGGCAGCAGACAAGCCATCTCCTGAACAGCTTGGCTTCCTCCCTGGCACTCAGACTAACTTTTTCTCCTTATTTATTTCCTCCAACCAGCACTAGTTAAGGGTCTTTAGGGAACAGTTTAATGACCCTTCTTCCTCCCGGCTGTTTACGCTGGGCTCTCCCTCCCCTACCTGGGGCTGCTGAGGTACCACTGCCACTGTAGCTAAGCAACCTCCCCATTAGCACACTGGTGGCTCAGACCAAGGCATCTCCTCACCAGCTTTACACAATTAGCCCCTTGGTTTTTGGCTGCAGTGCCCCTCTCCTCCCCTCCCAACACCTCTGAACAGTTTGTTTCTGCAGCACTGTCCGTTCAAATGAGTAGATCTCCCTTTCGATGAAAAAAAATCCCATTTCATGACATTCCCAATCCTCTGTGAAAGCTGCCTTCTCTTGCCTGGCATATTTATGCCATAGTTTGTTAAGACCATCATGTAAGGCCAGAGATTGGAAACTGGCACTTTCAGGGCTTGCAGAGCTGTTTCAGCAGAGATGGGCAACATGTTCTCCTTGTAAGTGGTGCAGACGTGCAGGAGCTGTCCCTGAAATGCAGCTGGCAGGGTCCTTCCCTGCTGGCCACCCCATGGGCTACATTCAAGCCACTAATGGGCCGTGAGGGAGTATCAGCTTAGACCAAATCCACCATCCTTGAAAAGACCCTGGCAGAAATGAGCCCTGCCAGCATCTCCCATGCTCTTGCTCCTGTCCCGTGTCACCTCTGTGGGGTGGCTTTGCAATCAGCACAAAAGCTGAGCCCATGCAATGTTTGTTTTCACTGGCAGGGTATTTCTGGACACCCCAAGGCTCACCTGGTGCAGACACAGTTTTGCAGGTTTCCTGGAGCTAACCCTGGACTGGAGCTGGTCTGAGAGCTTCGTTTAAAATGTAAATGACTCAGCGTTGCCTAACAGCAATGGCATTAATGGGATGCGAGTGTGTGCCCACTAATAGCGTCCTGCAGGACTTCTGAAGGGAGCGTCTGCTTTGTCTCTGCATTTGTCTGTCACAGAAGAACATTGCCCAGGCCCCAGCTCCCAATCTATTAATATATTTGCTTAATTACACTGTACAGAGTGAGTGCCAGGCTGGCAGACAGACTGCAGAAGCTCTGCTATCACTGGAAGTGCTCTTCTGAAGAAGACAGCGGTTACATCACAGGAAAGTGACATCAGCCCCATGACACTTCTGCTCTTACATCCAGCTTTGCAAACCCTTCTGACCTTGCCCTGCCAGCCTCAGGACGGATACAGATGGGGGCTATCGAGTTGGCCCCCGATAACAGACACGTGCCCAACAACCTGCCCTGCACATCCCAACGCTGGCATTCAGCTGCCAAGCACTGCCCCCTTCCCCCAGCAAGGGCTCGCTGTCTATCTGCATTTTAGAAGTGCCTATCAAACCCCAAAAGACAGTGTTAGACAGACAGTAACCATCTGCCTGCAGGTCAAGTGGCTGTGACAGGCATCCTCTGGCCACTAAGACAGTGAGACAGTTTTGAGACCGTCTTCGCAGAGACTCGGGCTGACTGCAGAAATCACTACCTGTTCTGTCACTTTTTATTCATCCTTGGGATGCACTTGAGAGCTGTCAGCTCCCTGAGTCACGAGGAGGCTGAATGCCTTGCCAAAATGTGTGGTCAGGTAGCAACAATGAACACTTAGAGCAGCACGAGGAGCCCTGCCCTGGGGCACTGTGCCTGGCACAGGTCGCTCGCTCCCACTCACAGCCAGGGCCACCCCAGCCTCGATGGCCAGAAGCCCCCAGGCAGCACCGACTGCCGTGGCCACCAGGCCCTTGCAGGCAATGCCAGAAATGCATCATCCCTGCACAGCAGCACTCTAAGTGGTGTGAGATGGTTGGTGAAGCATCGAGGTGAACAGGGTGGGTGGCTGCTCTGCTGATGCTTTTTTGGAAGCCTTGCTGTTTGTCTGGCCAAGCAGCAGGACAGGATGTGTCCAGCCCAGGAGCTTTCATCTCTAACAGCCCCACTGAGCTGCAGCTGAGGCCCAGTCGAGCTTTCCTTCCCTCCCTGCTGCTGCCTTCTTCCTCCTAACTGAGGTCTTTCCCTGATGCCTTCTCTGCTTTGATGCTTCACTTTGGACCCCTATGCTCCTCGTTCTCCTTCATTCCTTCTTCAGCAGAACCAAATGGTAGATCCCACCTTTGCAGGAGGTGCTGGTGGTTGATCCAGGACACTCTGATGGGTGGGAATTAGTAACAGGGCAAAAATAAAGAAAAAATAATCACCCCTTTCCAAAAAACCCCCAAACCCTAAAAAGCCCAAAAACCAAACCCAGAAAGGAACAATTACAGTATCACACGGCAGCAAAGACAGCAGCTTGCAGGAAGGACCTCCTGAGCAAGCCACCCGAGCAGCCAAAGAGGCTGAGCAGGGGTTACTGGGAGTCCTGAGGCACAAACACTGATGGGGGAAGCTGAGCAAAGGCCAGAGCAGCCCCACCATGGGGCGAGAACCACTCCTGGGCCCTGGGGCTCTCGCAGAGACTTATTGGGACCAGTTCCTGAAACATTCTGGGGAATCTGCAGGTCCATGGATGTGCCACGCTTACAGGGAATAACACCCCAGGCTCTGGAAATGCATACTGGCAGCAAGAGGAGATTTCTCTCTTCCCAGCCATGGAGAAGGAGGGGAGCTAAGGGGAGAGAGGACAATTCTCACTCCAAAGAGAGTAAAATGAGATTATTATTTTTTGTCTCATTCTGCACATAAACCTAACACTTCCTTCGAGGCAGTCCTCCAGGAGTTCCCAAACCCTGACTTCATCAAAAAGGAGAATATTTAAAAAACCTAAGCTGTTCCACCAGAACTGGCCTCCTGAAGCTTATAAACATGAGTGAGATTAGAAGGGCAGAAGAGATGGGGAAAGATGTGCCTGATCCTGCAAAGGGTGGTGGGCAGAGAAAGCAAGGAGTGCTGCTGGGGGGAGATGGGGCAAGCAGGGAAAAAGCTGAGAGAAGAGGGGCCATCTTTTGGGGAGGGAGACCTTGGCCCTGCAGGCAGCGGGGGCAGATCTCTGCAGGCATCGTGCAAACCCCTCCCTGCTCCTGGTGCCTTTGAGATATCTCCTGAGGAAGGCACCAGGGCCACAGCAGGAGAGCCGGCAGCTGTGCCTCATCCTGTGCAGCACTGGAAACCTTGGCTGCCCCAAAGCCTTGGGGTTTTGGGGTTTTTGGCTCCTAATCGATCTTCCTTCTAAGCTTTACTCCGGTTACAAACCTGCGTGGGTTGTTGCTTTACTATTTTTTGCTATTTGCCAGTTGGTTTTTTATTTTCCTGCCTTGTCTGACAGCCCTGTTCCCTCACTGGGGTGTCCCCCCTCCCCAGCAGCACACGTGCTCCCCACCACTGGCACCAGCCCTCGCTGCTGCCTTGGACAGATGTCTCCCACCAACCCCATGGTTCTGTGGCATCTCCCGCATTCCCGAGCTGAAATAATCCCCCATACTTTGTCAGGTTTCTGCACCAGTGGCCCACTGCAGTTTAATTAAGGCAAAACCCCTCCTTGCTTTAGAGATTTTCGCTTACCAGTGGATTTCCCTAAGGCCTCATCAACCAGAACGCTCCTCTCTGCCTGCTCCTCCTTGCAGCACAGCAATCCCTGGCTGCCCAGGGGGAATGGCAAAGCCTGGATTTAAGGTTCCACTGAGGGTACCTGTGTGGGATGTCCTGACACCCAGGGATGCACCTGGGTGCATCTGCTCATTGAACTGAGACTGGCCTTGTCCTGGGAAATGATATTTTTGGTCTTAACGCTGGCTTTGCTTTAGGCTCAGTGCATTGCAATTTATCTCCTGTATCTGCAAATGGCTTTGTGGCCATTGCACAGGCTGGAGTTTGTGTTTATTCTCCAAAAATATGTGGAGCTGGTGATGGCTCTGCAGCTGGAGCAGCAGACAGGATTACCCAATTACCAGGTTTTTTTCTCCACTGAGCTCGACAACAAGATTTGTGAAAAATTAAGAAAGGGCAATGCTCTTCCCTGCTTAGAGGAAGAATGAGAGACTATCTGCCATAGGCTTCCAGATGTCATTTTATATTTTCTATAAAAATTTATAGGGAACCCAGCTGGCCCTAGAGACGCAGTGTGAGGAGCAGACAGTGAATTGCCACTTGGCAGAGGTGACCATGCAGCACGTGCTGGCAGTGCTGCTGCCTGTCCCAGCCGGGGGTCATGGCTAAAGCAATCCTGGTACCAGCCGAAGCCTCTGCCCTGTGCCAGGCTGATGGGGCTCAGCCTCGAGTGGGCAGTAGGAGGGCAATGTTTTGAGAGCAAGGTAAGCTCCTCCTGTGATGGGTGCATGGGGCCCCCAGGCTGCTCTCCAGCTTTCCTCACTCCTCGCTGCTGCAGGACTCGGTATTCCTCTGGCAATCCCTGGCACGCAAAGTGCGCTGGAGCGGAGAGGGGAGCAGGATTGGCCCTTCTCTGACTTTGTTTCGCATTTTCAGGAACATGAATTGCCATGGTTACCAAAGCCTGGGCTCCTCATTAGCAACATTTGCTCTCGATGTCAGATTAACCAAGTTGTTCCCTCACAGCGCTGGCGGGAGCTGCAGCTGTTCCAGCGCCGTTCGCCAGCGCGGGCCATCGCTTCACCTGCAGCCACCACCGGCTGTGGGACAGGAACCCAGCCTGGGAGCCTGGCACCACTGCTGGACAGGAACTCAGCCTGGGAGCCTGGCACCACTGCCGGACAGGAACCCAGCCTGGGAGCCTGGCATCACTGTGGGAAGGGAACCCAGCCTGGGAGCCTGGCATCACTGTGGGAAGGGAACCCAGCCACAGGAACCTGGCACCGCTGTGGGAAGGGAATCCACCCACAAGACCCTGGCACTGCTGTGGGAAGGCAGCAGCATGACCAGGGCACAGGCTGCTCTCCAGTGCTCATTCTGATGCATTTCCCCAGATCCCAGTTATTCTGCCCGTGTCAGGTGGATGCCTTGCACCCCCTCATGAGCTGCAGGAACAGCCCGGCTTTCATTTTCCCTAACGCAGGCTGCCGGCAGAAAGTGCCTTTGAAAGCACAAACCGCATCTGCTGCTCGTATCATCACTCGGCGATGGCTGCACGGTGCCATGGCCATTGTGCCTTTCTGACCCGCTCTCTCTCTCCAAAGAGGAGCTATTTAAAGCATCATATTGAACCATATCATGTGTCCACAGAGGAACTTTGAGTGCTCCCACTATTGTACAGCTCTTGCTGGTGCCAGCTATGAAAACGCTGCTCGTGCACTCTCGTCAGCAAGGAGGGAGTGACTGCCGGGATCACACAGCGCCTGCCAGGGAGAGGAGAGGACCGACGGACACAACAGAGTGCTGGGGACGTGCCGCTCGGCTGGGCATTCCAGGGATGCTAATGGGGGGGAAGACTCATCAGCTCATGCCAGAAACTCTGGATGTGACCAAATGCCTTGGGTGACATCAGCACGTGCATCGTTCCCCCGGCGGTGTCATGTCATCGGGCTAATCCCCAGCGGCGCGTAATCCCCTGTCACTAGGGCAACACCGGCAGAAAGCAAACCTGGACCAATATCTCCTCATTTACCCAGACCGACCTAATCCCAGAGAAGCAAGTTAATAACACATCAGCTCCGTATCTGCAGGTTTTTTATTAAACTCTTCGCGTAAGTTTTATATTATTTTGATCCTTGCCAGCTCAAGCTGCCCAGCTTCAGAGCCAGCAAGGATGTGCTCACAGGAGATATTTTGTGAGCAGACCTCAGGCTAAAACTTATTTCCTCTCACTATCTGATGAACTCTTATTAATAATGAAAACATTTGTTTAAAAAATAAAAAAAGTAGGTCAGATCCCAAGCATTTTACAGGTGGAACAGGCTGAGAACAATTGACCAAATGATGTTACAACAGGTTGTCAGAGCAGCTCCTTTGGCGAGCATCTCCTCCTGGCATCCAGCAACTCCCTGGTGCTCACGGGGCCCTTCCCATCGGCGCCTGGCGTGGCGGCCACATAAGCCCTTACCCACAGCTTTATCATCCCAGTGTGGATGAACAGGCTTTTCCTTACCCTACTGTGGCTTAATAAGCTTCTCCAGTGAGTGCAGATCTGTAAACAGTGGTATCAGTTATTCTGTCTGACCTGCAGCACAAAATTGTTTTCCTGCTTGTGAAGGAAATCTTCAGAGCAGAGCTGGGGATACACAAAGGCAGCTCCATGTAGACCATAAATAAATATATATCAGCGCACGTGCTCTTTTACTTTGCACGCCTGAAAGCTAGAAATAATGTCTGATGCTTAGAAGAAAGGAAATATTTAGTTAAGAGAAAAAGAGAGAGCTGTAAGAAAAAAAAGAAAAACACCATATATTTATTTTTTATGGCGTAAGTGAAAAGCCTGCGCTTTCAGCTTTGTTGAATTATTTTATGCTGTATCTTTGGCAGAAATCGAAAAAAGACCTGCTCACATCCAGCCCCTCAATTATTGCACCTCGCTTTTCCGTGTGCCAAAATGACATCTGAAGAACTGGCAGGAAGATTTGCCTCCGCGCTCTCCCTTGCACGCAGGAAGGCAGCTCCGCCACGCTCAAAGGTGTTGGGAGATTTTGCAGCTTAGGTCAAAGGATGTTAATAAAGCACTTGAGCCTCCATATGGTATTTTGGCACTAAAATGTCAGCTGCTTTTCAGACACTGTACTTTAATCATTTCAGACAGGCCCCTTTTAAATGGTTTGTTTAGTTTGCTTAGAGAATAATATTTGTTATTTGGTTTTCAGAATGACTAATAAATGAACTGTCTTTGCTTGGGGAGAATAATGCCACTTAAGCAAAACCTGGTACTGCAGTTCAGAGCTATTTAATAAGAAATACCTGTCAGTGTCAGAATATATTTAGTGTGCATTAGCTTTGAAGAATTGCAGAATAGGTTTTCCCCTCGCTAAGTTTACTTTATGTAAAATGTAACACATGAACTGTGAATATGTGGACAGCAAACAGACTGTATCAATGAATTCAGCCTCCCCCGGAAAATGCTGACAGTGGCAAGAGAAACACCTCCTCACAGACACAACTGACACCATCAAAAGCGGAACGTGTGACAGCTGCCAAGGAGCCGCAGCCTCCCGCCTCCCTCCCCTTGTTTAAAAAACAAAATCAAATCCAAAATAACACGCTGTAGTCTATTTATCCTCTTGTTTAATCCGCTGGGAAAGCATCAGCATAATTAAATGCTTTTAACCTTTTGGTTTTAACTCGCCATCAGGCAGCGGCGCAAAGAGAAGCCGTACGGAGCAGGAGCTGGGCATTGCCGGCACTGCAGCACCCCAGCCCAGCCACGGGGCATCCCCATCCTGAGCGCCACCAAAGCACCGCCCAGCTGTGCTGGGCCCACACAGGAAGGGGCACTGTGACTTCCCAGCAGTTCTCCATCCCAGATCCGGTGCTGCAAACAGAGAATTTGCTGGACCGAGCCAGAGCCGCCCCGTGTCTATTATTCATGCGACTCGGCGCTTCCTCTCACAACCCAGGTACCGGCTCGGATGCTCCAGCCATCTGGGGCAGCTACTTGGGAGGCTGGCAGTAGGCTGCATGAAGAAGCAAGTTATTTACTTAGAAACTGTCTCTGTGGCATCTTGACCATCTGGAAAGAATATGGAAATGAGACTTCTAGCGAGATGGAGCTTCTCAGTTGATAAATTAACCAGGCATCTCCAGAAGTAGGTAGAGCTGATAAAAGTGAGCATTTCTGAGCACGTCCCAGCTCGCACACACATTTATAGGTGTGAGCATTTGCAATTTCCCATCTCACCTACACATCTGGAGACCTAAGTCACTCTCCTGCAGACTGCCTGGGTTTCTGGGCAAACAAAGCCTGACTTCCAGCTGTAAAATTTTCGTGCTAAGAAAGGAGGGGCCATGCAGGGATGGGTTACACAGTTTTGCCACCAAAGCCCTGCTTGCATCACCAAACCTGCCCCAAGGAGACCAAGTCCAGTCCTGCAGGGCTGTGAGTGTCCTGCCGGGGTGGCTGGCCAGCAGGAGCTCCTCACTCCATGGCAGGGAAGGTGAGGTGCAAGCATGTACCCCAACTTGGTCCTTACTCACTCCCCAAAGCTACAGCAGTGAGCAGGAGCCTGGTGCAGTGGGGGAATAACGCTCATAGCCTGTCACACACACAGGAACCTCTCAGCTCTTATGCCAGCCTCTTACTAATCAAAATATCATGCTAGGCTGGAGTGGCTCTGGCTTCTTTGAACGTGAGTCACATCATTTGCTGATTGCCAGGAGAGTTCCCAGGAACTGGGGGCAGCAGGACAGAAATTGCAGCCGTCCTCAGAGCACTGTAATTTGTGCTGGAACTGGATGGCTCTCCCAACCACCCCGAGACAGGGCAATTAAGGCTGGCTTCGAGCCAGATGCAGGTCGCTGGGATCAGAGCATGGAGCCCCAAATTAAGCACTGTGAGAACGGAGCCAGGAGACTGTACAGAAGAAGTTAGTGAAGTAGTGAAGTCCCTGGAACAGCCATCCTGCCTTTCAAATGCAAATGCCATTTCAAGGAAAGTGTTTTGTTCTGCAGCCTCAGAGTGCTGACTTCTAATCACTGAGCAGAGAAAATACACCCAGGAATACCAACATGGAGAAAAGGCTCTGGGGGTGGCTTGGAGCAGGTCAGTGGCACAGGGAAACACATTCCCACCAGCTGAGTCAATCCAAGGGCACACACATTCATTAAAGCCCTGCTCTGTGCCAACCAAGGGTCGGAGTTCATTCGTGTGCCCCTGTCATGCTGCATAAAATTACCTCCTGCTAATGCAGCCCTAACACTTCCCAAAATGCAGTCTGAACTTCCCCAGAGCAGTTGAGGTATTTGGTACCTGTTCTCCTTTCAATATCATGTACAAAAAGCGATGTACAACAGCAGGCAGCTCCTCCACTGTCCGCTTCCCAAGTGTCCCAACTGGACAAAGTTGGATGGATACCCACAATCCAATTATAAACTGAAGTTAACAGATGTGAAACACCAACAGGGCTCTAGAAAAAGGAACAGCCCTGCAATAACCTCCACCAGGGCTGAGGGTGTTGCTAAATTTCCGAAGAATTTTCTAGTTTCCCAAAGTCTCCTTTCATGTCGTGGGATCAGCATCAGCCAGGGGTCCTTCTGCCCTAGGATGGCACCTTTGTCCCATCACTGCAGGTTTTTGAATGGGAGCTGTGGGTATGGTGGAACTGGAGGTTGTATCTGGCTGCACCTGAGTGACCCAGTTCTTCTACATCAGCATCAGGCAGGTGGATGCTATCAGTCCCTGGAGCCTGAGGAGATGAGACCCACCACAAGTTCAGGAGCACCTGGAGGGGGCTGGAGCTGCCTTGGCACAGCACTGAGCAGGGAGTGTTATTCCAGGGTGACACATACCTAGCTATGCAGGGCAGGGGACTCTTTTGGAGAAGCCCTGCTGTGCCCAAGCCCTGATGATGGTCAGCAGACAAGCAAGTTCCTCATTTAAGGCTCAGTGTGGTCTGAAGGTCTCCTGCATACAGGTGTTGGTAACTCTGGTGTGATGAGGGACAGCAGCAGTGCAGCAGCTGAGCATCTGTCCCCTGAGCCCCTGCTGCAGCTACAGCCATCCACTGACATTTTTAACACTTTTCTCTAAAGAATTTTTTTTTGCCTCTACACATAGGAATACATCGAGCTTAGGTGTGCCCAGATGGCTTGAGGAAAGCCATGGGACCTCAGAGTGGGATTTACTGGCCATAATACTATGTAAACACGTATGTATTTTAAAATCTGTGGTTCTATTTTGTTGATTGAAAAAAGTGACGCATTAAGGCAAAACTAAGATCTGAGCAATGTCTGATGACCTTGGATACTCACAGTGCCAGCAGGGCTTGAAGCTGGAGCTGGTGGAGGCTCAGGCCCCTGGCTACTGAGCTGAAGGCTCTACAGGTGGACTCATCCTCAAACTGCCCACTGCAGCAGCTAAGCAACACGGGGCAACAAAAGCCTCTTCAGCAGGAAATATCCCAAGAGGCTCCATCCTGGCTCCTTTGCTGTGTTCCTTTATGAGCAGTGACTTGGGCAGTGTGAGATTTTGCCATTGCTGGAGTTTGCTAAAGTCATGGCCAGTGATGGACTCCAGCTCCCTCTATACCCATGAGTGCTCTGAGTTTTTTCAGGAGCAGCAAAGGTCTGAGAAGAGACTCTCTCCCCTTTCATCCCAGGATCACAGGCAGCAGTGCTCACTTTCTGAGGAACAAGGGTCCTTTTTAAAAGTACTCCTTAGGTTTAACTGCCACGACATTTGTAAACTCTTTAAAGGCAGGAATTAACCTGGGTTTCTAGAAAGAGCCTCTGATGCTTTTAAGCAGCATTTCAGAGGCAGAAATGATCTTCAAAATCTTCTGGCTTCCAGTTTTGAGAGAAACACTTTTTTTCTTTGAAATTAGTCTAATTAAAAGATCACAAAATTAATTAAAACGCAAAATGAAATGCAACACTTTGCATCAGGTCAAACTAAATGTTTTCGCAAGTTTTAAAATGAAATCAGAGCTGGTTTTCACTTTGATTAAAGAAACCTCCGTCTCCCTCCCCACGTTCTGGAAAACATTGATCCAAAGAAAACCCTCCTCTCCCAAACCTGCCCATTCCAGCAGGCAGAGGGGTACAGCTCTCCCTGCCCTGAAATGTCAGGGACCGGAGATTCCACTTCACACTCAACCCTCAGCTCTCACCACAGGCACTTTGGCTGGATGATATTTTAAGTGCTCCTACTCGGTGGCAGCAGCTCGTTTAAAATTAGCAGCACCCCTAATTGGGAAGGGGGGAGCTCTGCCTGGCAGAAATGGCACCACTGGCCCCCGGCACAGCGGGGGCAGCCCGGTGCCACTCTCAATAGCCATCACTGTCAGAGGTGGGTTCCTGGCCAGGGCTAAACTGTCCGCCTGTTTAAATATAGCAAATCCCAAAATGTCAGGAGTTTTGGAGGCGGCCGCAGAGCAGTGGCAGGGGGAGGCAGGGCTCAGTGCTAGGTGCTGGCTCAGAACCAGTCCCTGCCACGGGCTGGGTCACTCCGACGTGCTGGTGTAACACCTGAGCTTTAATTGCCTCTGCTGTGGCCCTGTCCTGCTCCGGGCGGAGCTGCTGACACAGCCCACTGTAGCTCTTGGCACCAGAAAATACGTTCTCCTCCGAGACCAAAAATATCAGCTCACTCTAAACATCAAGAGAGCGGCTTGTGATTAAGCAGTTGGGGTTTTACAGCATCCTGAGGATGTAAAGTGCTATTTAAGGGTTAGCTATTTTTACTGTTGTTATTTATTACGTGGGGCTGGTCAGTGCTGGGGTCTGGCCCCCTCTGCACGGCAGGTGTTCCCAGCACAAAATGCTGGTGTAAGGCAGGCCAGCCTCAGGCAAGCACCACAACAGCAGGTGGCCATGGTCCTCCTGCTCCTTCGCCAGGCTCCTGAAGGCAGGAATCACAGGGGGAAGATGTTTTGGCCCTAGGGAGGGTGGTTAAGCCCAGATCCTTAGAGGCATTAATGTTGCTAAACCAATGGGGGGAACCAAGGGGCTGCTTCCCCAGGGCAAAGCACTGTAACATGGCTTCAGGGGGTGCATCCCTTGGGTTTGGTTGGCCTTCATGAACTTGGAGGTCTTTTCCAGCCTGAATTCTATGAATCTATGGTTCTATCCCTACAGAGTGGGATGAGGCACAAGCAGGCATTTCTTTCGAGAGAAATGCTCCATTTTTCTCCCCGCACCCTGTGATCTGGCCAAGCGCAGCCAGTTCTGCTTGTCCCACTGGGATGACAGCAGGACCACAATGGGCAGCTCACAGTGTCCATGCTGGGGCTCAGGCTCACAGCAGCTGCAGAAGGTTTGAGTTTTACAGCTCCCTGCTGGCTCCCCTGCTCAGCTACCAGACATGAGCTCCCTGGGCAGACTGGCAGGCACATCCCAGCAGAAGGGCAGCCAGAGGGGCTCTGTGTGGAGGAACCGAGGAGCCAGGGCCTGCATCACTCTCCCTGCAGCCACAGTGCTTGTGAACCCTTATTTGTGCCCAGAGCAACACTGTACAATACCACTCGTGTGTTGCTGCAGCCCTCAGGGTCATTAGGCCTGGAGGAGCCGAGACTCTGCTCCACCAGGCACTGCCAATCCCACACAGACATGGATACTCCAGCAGCATGGCAGGGCCCTGTCCCTCACTGTAGCCATGCATCCTCCTCCCCAAACGGGATGCTGTGCTGCAAAGCTCAAGGATGAGCTAAGCCAAAGCAGACCCCCAGGCAGCTTCCAAGGGGTTAAGCACACCCACTCTCCCCTCTGCCTTTCCAACCTCCTCCTGCAAAAGGCAAACAAAGAGGCTCTCCTAAGAGTACCTCGGCCTGCCATAATGGCATTAGGGGAAGGGCGGAAAGAGATCCTAACTCTCAGCTCACATTTAAGCATACAAAAACAAACAACCAAAAAAAGGGAAAAGTTAAAGCCATCTGAAAGTGCCTCCCTCTCTCCCAGAAGAGTGATAAAGGCTTTTTGGCAAAGTGAGGTGCTGTTTATTTTGGTTTGTGTTGTGTTGCTTCTCTGACCCCCTCAGCTGTTAGCCGGCAAACTTGACAGCCTGATTGTTTTTACTGGACCATGCCAGAGTTTTTCGCTTTGCGAAAGTGATCTGGGAGCAGTTTGCACTGATTGCACAGAGGGCTCTGACCAGGGCCCATCGCCATGTCCTGCGCCATGCCCCGCATCCCAGCCGGGACTGCAGCCGGGGCCCGGCCCACAGCTGGTTTAAATCATCACTTTCTTCCCATTTCACTGCACAAGGCAGCGCTTGAAGATTTTCCTTTCTATTCCGCTGAAATGTGACTCTAATTAGATGATAACAAGGCTCTGACATTTTCTAATCGTAATCCTATCCGTGAGAGGGGACATTATTAAAACGATTAAAATTATTGATAAAGGGGAGGAGGGGTGCTCAGTCAGAGAATTTGGTATTTGGCCTATGGCACAGGATGGGGAGCACAGGTCTGGGTGTGTCCCCTGGGATAAAGGCACCACTGTCCCCAAGGACATGTCACTCTCGCTTAAGTAACACAACGCTGCCTCCTGTCATGACCAGGACTTAAAGGAAAGGTGCCTTTGGAAACAAAAGGTGGCTTTCATGTAGAGCTAAGGAAGCATAGCTTCACCAGACCTGAAGTTACCATGGAGGTGTCTAGACCCAGTGTCTTCCACACCCATATGTGCTCATATAGAAGACCCAGTGCACTCATCAGCACTGCACATGTGGCTTTTAGTTCCTATTTTAGCAAGGTTTTTGCTCCATGGGGTTAGCATAGGGGATGAGCAGTTGTGCTCTCATCTGCTTAGGTGAAATCAGAGGGCATCATGTCCCTGTCCACAAGGTGAGCAGTATTTTCTCCACAGGCAGGAGTTCGAATCAGAGATGGAAAAGTCCCGAGGGCTGAAGTTTCCTCAAAGTGATGGGGAACAGGGCAAGATTTTACTTTTACTACCTTTGAACCCCCAAGGCAATGCAGCAGCCATCTCCTCTGTGACGCAGGGGCCAGGCATGTGATATCCTACACCCCATATCCCGTATCAGCCACAGGCCCTACATGCAGTGCCATGTGAGGGGCATGCCAGCTATCCTGGGGGAGCCTGCTGTGCCACACAAGGGATGTCCCAGCTATCCAGCTGGAGCCTGCTGAGCAGTCCACAAGCACAGGGCCAGACCCTCCAGCACCCGTCTCAGGGGTCCCTGACTCCGCATTGCTCCTGCAGAATCCCGTTGATTTGTCAATCAAACATCCTTCTCTGCGGGGCTCTGCGCCCAGCTCCACATCATCCCTGCCTGGCATGGAGGCAGGCAGTTCCGAGCCAGTTTTCTGCTCTGGAAACCTCGGGAATCTCCCTCAGTGTTTCCCAGAATAGCCCCAAGGCTCCTCTAATTTCCTACAGCTGCTGCGTGGCAGCGAGCCGGCGGCTCCACCCGGAGCATTCCCCTCGGTGGTGGCAGGAATGTCAGTGGCACAGCCCCAGGAGCTCGGGGATTCCTCATCCCTGGGGAAGTCCCTACACCTGCAGAGAACAAGGCTCATTTTTTAACCCCAAAACAAACAACAGCAACCCAAAGGGGATAGACACACGTAGGCAGCTCAGCCTGTGCACTGACACTGTGGACTCTTCCACGCTCCAACACCAGCCGTCCTCACTCCTGAGGGCAGGGGACACACAGCACTACCCATCCCAATTGGCACACACCCCTGGAGCCCACACGTTCTCGAGGATAAAACAGAGCAGGAATTTTTGTGCAGCCCTGCTCAGCATGGCGATCCCCAGCTGAGAGGGGAAAGTCCCCGGAGAGCAGGAGGCAAAGGCAGGGTGGGATGGGTCAGTACAGCCTCAACGTGCCAAAGCTCGGGGGGTTTCAGAAGCCTCCCCCAGCACTGGTTTGCATGCAGGGCGAAACCCCCAATCCACAGAGGACCGAAGACCCCAGCACTTCTCAAAGAGAAGAGCCCTCTGCAGCCAGCAAATGGTTTGCAGAGAACAATTTATTAATCCAATTTACATCTTATTCCTCTTCACAAGCAGATCATAGTCTTCATGAAATTTCCCATTGCTAGAAATTATGCAGCAAATATTTTAGGATATGAATCTCCAGCAAACTGCCTGCTGCCAGTGCTATCCAGGGTTGGGAATCTGAGCTGTGCTGATAGGACATAGAGCTCCCATAGCACAGTGCATTCCCCACAACAGAGGCGTGATGCTCTCCCAGCCGGGCACCAACAGGCAGCGCTTCTCAGCTTATAAATAAAGAGCTACAACAGAATCAACCTTACAGTGCAAATATTCATGATTCTGAATTTGAAAATCACTTCCTATGAATAAGGCTGCATAGTTTGCATTAAAATAATGCTGCTTCAGCACCATTCCTGACAGTGTATATGTTTGCTAGAACAGCCACATAGAGCAAACCTGAAAAGGTCAGGAAGGGAAAGGGAACAAATTTATTGAGGAATTGAAACATATGTTTGGTGCTGGTTTAAAAAAAAGAAAAATCTGCTGCCAGTACATAGATGGTGTCTTTGTCAGGGGAAGTGCACTACACAGAGCTTGCTACACAGGGACAGGGGTCTCAGCTAATTGAAAAACTGATTAATTTTTACACCTACGAACTTTGGTATTTGGAAGATTTTAATTTCCCTTTAAAACG
Source organism: Oreocharis arfaki (assembly GCA_013398015.1). Lineage (NCBI taxonomy): Eukaryota > Metazoa > Chordata > Aves > Passeriformes > Paramythiidae > Oreocharis > Oreocharis arfaki. Next base: position 903,372 of record VZRR01013922.1, on the reverse strand, counting down.
CTGAAGATTCCTTTGAAAAAGATTTAGAATTCATATTGGAAACCCACAAAGGAGTTTTTAAGACTCTACCTCCTTATTTTAATGAAACGTAGTTTAGATTTTTTTTTTCTTGGAAATATCTTCATTAAATAGAAGAAGAACTAAAGGGCATGGTAATATAATTCACAGATGATACTAAATTAGGATATATTGTACACGGCAGTGCGGACTGAGAAATAATACAAAGGGCCCCAGAGAGATTGGAAACCTGGGTAGAAAATAAATGAGATTCAATTTGGAAAAATGCTGCCGATGCCTCTGGGGAAAATAATTTGAAACACGCGGAAACCTGGGAAGCAGGAATGGCTAACATGGAGTTTAAAACAATAACAGAGAGAAAATTGTCTGCAAAGCATTACGGACCCCCTCGAACGCCCGCTGGTGTCAGCAAAGAGGTTCCTGCTCCCTGCCGTGATGCCCTGGGGACGGTCACTGCTGATGGCAGAGGCACAGGCGGGGACGGGAAGAGCCTCATCACCACAGCCCCGGGCAGCGCTGAGGTGACAAAACCACACGGAGGTGACCGGGGAGAGGATCAGGGCAGGGTAATTCAGGTGTCTGGGGGGAATGACCAGGGCTGGGAGCTGGCACTGGCCCTGACAGGCTGTCATGGAGGCACAGGAGGGTGAGGATGCTCTACGGGACCCTGATGAAGGTGAGGGGGAGTGGGGCAAGAGACACACAAGCTAAATTTTGAACCAGCACCTCAGAGGATCTCCCAGCAGTAAAGACCAAAGGCACAAAGAGGTTTTTGAGAACACAAAGCTCTGTAGACACGTGTTCCTTCATGCAACCCTCTCCTGGAAGGAGATGGGCTGGGACCCAGGTGGTCCCTTTCTACCTCAGGAGTTTCCTCTCCTCTCTGTGTTTCCTTCAAACTGATACGTGCTTATCAGAGCTGGAGAAAAGGAAGAAATGAGGAGCACAGAGCAAGTGTGACCATGGATCGCATGGATCCGTCGTGGGATGGATCACGACCTTGCTCAAATCCCCTTTTTCCTCCTGCCCCCCACAAACATGTGCTTCCCCATCTCTTGGGACCACAGTTTCAAGAAAATGAAGTGGGGAGGATGAGGCTCCTCAGCTGCTTTTGCCTCTGCTTCAAGGGCTGTGAGAAAGGGGTCTGGCCCTGCAATGTGTCCAAGGCACAGGGGCTGTGCCAGGTGTGCACCCACAGCCCCGACCCTCTCACACAGCAGGGCACCAGGTCAGTCTTCTGCAGGATAACAACTGATTTTTAATTTTTCTTTTTTAATTTTCTTTTTAAAGGGTTGGCTACTCTTTCTCCAGGGCATGCAGAGCTCTGCTCACCTGTCTTCTGTATTTCAAGAAACCATCTAAGCCTATATATTCCAGATGATAAACTCCACCTAGCAATTTTCTCCTTTTCATTAAAATTATTTACACCAGAAGAACTTAAAACAAAAATCGATTTCAGGAGAAACAAGGAGGGACAGACCAAGGAGTCTGGCTTTACACTGCTATTTTTTAGCTTCTGAAAGGCACACACTTCGCTTATGAACTTGAGCATCACATATATATTTTAAAAGGTAACAGTAGAAACACTTGTTACTGGATCCATCATTTTTTCTTGACCTTACAAAAAATAGAGCTCATCAGGTAACAGCATTTCTGACATTTTGAAGTTGTTTTTTTTCACCTTTGGGATAGAAATAAAACCTTTAAGCATTCTGTTGAATGAGCTTTCAGAAGTATGGCTTTGCAGACATCTAACAAAAAATCAATGTTTTTGTTTAGATAAGGTTGAAAGTACCCAAAACTTCCCATCAAGTCTAAAAGAATTCTGATCTTAATTCTAATTCTAAAAAAAGTTATCATCTCCTAAGAGCATTTCAAATGAAATGCAATTGTTCTTTTCCCCCAGATGAAAACTCTGGCATGGGAGTGGGGCTGTGGATGGTTTTGATGATCCTCCCCAGAGACATCCACAGGCTCTTGGAGACTTCATCTCAAATCAGAGGGAAGTTGTTTACTTTTTTCCAGGACTATTGATTTTTAAAGACATCTCTGAATCAGTTTGTATCTGGCTCTCACGAGAGGGGTACTTAGGAATGAAAGTTGTGGATATACAACTGGCTCTTGAATTCCCTGGGAAGCAGCAGAGAGGAGGTTTGAAAAGGCGTTTTCCTGCACACCAGGACTGCTACAGCACATCCTCTTTCCAGTCAACACTGAGCTCGAGCCAGCAAATATTTAAACCTTTTGAGGACAAGAGAGAAATGAGGAGGCCTCGGGACCCCAGCCATGTATAGCACAGCCTTGACTGTCTGCTCTGACATCATTGACAACCAGGTATTTTAGAAAGGACAATTTCAGGTGATGGGTGTGGGATTTTTAGCAGGTTACAAACTCAGAAAGCAGCATCCCTGCTTTCAGAAGACAACCAACCCTTTGGCTACTTAAGTGCGTTGGCTCCAGCACTAGAACACCGTGTCAGTCCTTAGACTGGAACAAAGGATGGATTTATTTACTACAGTGTAAATATCTGCACATTTTGTCACACAGAAAGCTCATCTCCTCATGCCACCAGTTTCCAGTCCAGCTACCAAGTGTAGGGAAAGTTGATCTTCACCCAGCCCAGCTCAGATGGAACTGGAAAAAAAGGGAATCTTCCCATCCTTGCTCACCCGGCAAATCTGAACCCACAATGGAAGTGAGAGAGCTAGAAATTCTAGAATTTCAGAGAAAAAAAGCCACACAAGCCATTTCAAAAAGCTGTAGGTACTAAACCAGTAAATGTAAGCCCTTGGACTCTTGTAAATGGCTTCTGGAAATGCTTTCCATGGCTGCAGAGGCCCTGGATGATGAAAGGCATCGTCCTGTTGTGACCAGAATCTGTCACATTCGTTATCTTGTACTCAATTTGCAAAATGCAAAACATGGTTTGACAAGTTTAATTTTTATATATAACCAGTTTTAAAAGTATATTGTTTATTTTAATTGCATACCATCCTTCATCCAAGTGCAGTCCAACAAAATTCAAGCTAAAAAACATCTCAAGGTTACGTTCACTTTTTTAAAAGCGAAAAAGCTGAGGTTTTGAATACAAAAATTGAACTATGTAATTGTTTAAATGAGCATTCCTTTACCATATCATCCTCCCTAGTAAGAAGTAGTGCCATTTTTAATGCAAGCAGCTATATTTGGTTACAAATCATGTTTTAGCAATTATACTACACAGCAAGAATGAACAACTCTGTAGTCTTTAATAAAATGCACATGAGAAACAGGATCTTCAATTTACATTTATTTTTATCTTGCTTGTTCATTAAAAGTCTTGTTCAAAAACTACTTTGTCTTGTCCTTTCATGAGAGCAAAGCAAGGACGTGCTAGAGCCCAGCGTGGGACTTGCCGGTCCCGACCGGCTCAGGACGGAGCTGCTTCTGCAGGTCTTAACTCATGTGGCACCTCCACGGTTTGCAAAGGGAAAGGGCATCAGTACTGCAGGCTGGGAAGCACTGCAGGAATGTAGGGCTGGGAAGTGGCAGCACCCTGCTCTCAGCTGCGTCAGTCGCCTCCAGGGCGTTTGGTCATTCTCAGCCTCGCAGGTTCCTGTAATTTCACACACCCGGGACCTGACACCTATGGAGGTGAGAGCTACACCTCACGCAAGCTGCACCTTGCCACCTGCCTTCCCCATGTGTCCCACAGACAAACCAAGTATTCCTGCTACTAAAATGAGCCTGTAAAAGCAAAATTCATTTCCTCATTTTAAAGCCTACAAAAGGCTGCAATTAATTCCCATTGGCAACAGACAGGATTTTTAAGTCTACTGTGTTTCAGACCTTAATTAAGACTTGGGGTAAGGAAAGGAGGAAGACAAGGGAGGGCGTAAGAATGTAAAATAACAGGGCTACATGGAAAAGAGAAATCTCTCTGAAAACACCCAAGTGATGAGTAACAGCTCGCTACCCTCCAGAGCACCTTGCTCTCCTGCTGCCCCCGTGGCTGGTCTGATGTCAGAAAGGGTTCCCACATCAGCACACTTTACTCCCACTCTGAGACAGGCAAGGCTTCACCATCCCTGCTCCAGCAAGTACATTCACATTTTTTATTAAAGATGATAATCCAGGTCAGTAACTTGAGGAGAACGATGACTTTGGTGGACCTGGCACCACAGAGCTGGCTACCAACAGCCAGGGCAGTACCTGTTCCCAACAGGCTCGCTCAGGTTTTCCAAGCCAAAGCCTTCCCTGGACCAAGAACTTCAGCAGCTGGGATGAGGATGCTGCAGGTCACTCAACGTAAGAAACCTCATCGGCAAAGTAGAATAAAAAGGACACAAGGGTGAAGCCATGCCAGTGCAGTTCACTTTCCATCCACCACAGGGATTAGCATAATTAATGAAGTATTTAGAAGCTTTTAGACTGGGAAGCAATGCCACCTAGTGAACAGGATGGCGTGTGACAGACAGGGGACTGTCTCTGAAGGCTGGTCCCTGGGTGAGGTGTTGGTGCAGCAAGGTCCCACTGCTGCCGTGGGGTGAGCAGTGCACTGGGTACAGCATCTGTGCAAGGACCATCCAGGAATCCCAACATCTGCCCCCGACTCACCAGCTACACAAACACAAGTTCAAAGACATTTTAACCAATGAATAATTTAAAGAAAAATGCATTTTCAGTAAGCCATGAATTTAAATTTTCCTTCAACAAGACTTTTTAAAGCTGGAAAATATACAGCTCAAAAATGACAGATGGCTTTAAAATTAGAGATCAGATTATATGGGAATTTATAAAGGTATTGCAGAGAAAAGTGAACACTGAATGTTACTAAATTTAGGATAAAGCCTGAGCAGACACCAGCAATTAAATAAAAATGCAAAAAAATCCATGGCCCAGAGGCTGTCACAGTGTTTGGCAGTGGCTGACAGCCACAGCACAGCCCCAACTCACTAATAGAGGGCAACCAATTCCCATTCCTGCTCTGAACCATTTTCCATTAAAAGACTCAAATTGTGAGCAATTCAGACTCTCCACAGAAGATATTTGATGCAGACGTTTTTTGGAGTTTGGGGTAGTTTTTTTTTTTCCCCCAAAACGAATTCCTGGTTTTGTTTAGTTATTTGCAAAACCATGTCAATTTATAAGCATATGACCACAAATCAGACAGAAGTTGCTACTGATGTGGTTTCTCCCCCTTCCCAGCATTTGCCACGGTAATACAGAGTTATAAAAATAACAGTCATGATCTATGGTAGGGCAGCAGTTTGATCAGACTAAAGACTTCTGGTATGCAAGGCTTCTCTACCAAAAAATGTTTCGGCCAATTTGTAAAATTGATGGGACTCTGGAGTAATCGCACTGGAGCCAAACACTCACATGTTTGATACAGAGGGATTTTCAGTGGATTTGATGGTGGGTGGAAGGTGGTGGTGGGGGGGTTGGTTTAGCACACACATTCTTTCTGCAAGTGCAGCACAGACGCTGCTGAGGAACGTGTGAGGAGACAACCACCGACGTGGCAGTGACACGCAACCAGGAGACACCATGGCTTGGTCAACCCATGGGCTGGGAGCTGGAGCACAGCAGCACACGCTGTTCTGGTGGTCCTTGCGTGACATCTGGTGGCCAAAGAGTACCCTGGGAAGATCCATCTGACTCAGGCTGCACCCAGGGAACCCCCACAGCCCCAGGAAAGGCCATGAGCTGCAGCCCTGCTAAGAACTGCACCAGGACTTAGATGCTCTGTTTCTGATGTTTGTTCTGGTAAAGTGATCAAAAGCTGAATTTGGGAGCTGGACCTTTATGCTCCCTGTTTTCTAAATAGCACTGATCCCCTCAAAATACTTCCCAGTCTCTTCTAAAGACTAGGACATCCCATCTAGGGACAACCAATTGCTTACAAGAACCCTAAGTGGCCATTAAGTCAAGGCATTGCATTTCATTACTTAAGAATATTTTAGATATATTCATGTTCTAAAGGAGAAAAAAAACCCATTCACCCGAAGAGTCATTCACCAGAGGACAAAATCCAAAACTGTGCAAAAAAATCTGCCCTTAAGACTCTTTTCTGCCCATTAATAGTGAAACAGAAGCATTTCAGTATGCAAAACTGAGAGCAGATCTCCTAAGCCAAGTTTTCTGAATGAAAAGGGAATAAACTATTTGAAGAATTACCCTAAAACTCTCTGTACTTCAGACTTCTTTAAAAACAAAACAAAAAACACCAACCCCTCCCAAACCTGAAAGCCTCAAGAAGCCAGACCTGAAAGGTGAGCTGAAATCTATTGGATTTGTGAGCACCTTCCCTTGGAGCAGCCCCATGTTTGCAGTGGAGCAGCAAAGCCTGCCAGCTCTTCAATGGGCTGGAGCTGTCAGAGATGCTGAGGATAAATTGTCAAGCCCCAACTGCCCTAAACAAACGTGATGTTCAGCTGAACACTGCAGAGGGAGTTTCTTCCTTTGCTGCAGTTGCTGCCTGCATTAAGTTGATGTAAAATGCACGGGCTTGAAGCAAGACAGAGTGCCCCTCTGTGCAGAGCAGTGATCTCTGCAGAAGGCATCTCTTCCCTGCATTTCTCTCCCACTCATCTCAAAGGTTTCCATAAACAAGATGGCTCCTTGTCTGCATCAAGCTCTGCATGTACCATAAAGATGACCTGACCCACATTATCCAGTTAAAACATATCTTTTAAAGCTCAGTTTCTCCCCTGCCCTTCCTCCCACAACACATTTATGACAAGGTGGTGCAAACAGATTCCCCAATGGATTTTTGATCCCTTCTCCTCTCAGCCACTTCCCAAAGTTGCCTGTAAATAGCCCCAGGTAACCTTCGTGCTTAGGTAAGGTCTAGAACCTCAGAGTGCCAGGTTAGGGGAGATGAGTTACCAGCAATGCTGAAATTAAACCCAAGAATTAAGAATTCATCAGAATTTCAGGCAGGAGCTGGAGCTGCTTTGCACACGTTCTGCCTACTTGTGTTGAGAGAAAACAAACCAGTTGATTTCTCAAGATATTTCACTCCGTTTACAACACTTTTTAGCTCTATAGTTTGTAATATTACATGCTCTGAAATGAAATTCAATCCCCAAATCCTTCTAGCTGGTTACTCATAAAACCCATTAAGTTCAGGCATAAGCAAACCAGACTCATCTTTTTCCCTCCCAGTGCCTATTACATATAAATAGTAATTATTGTTCCTGGCAAAGCTCTAGTGTCTCTTATGATTCTGTACTTTAATGATCTGATTTCTTAGTACTTTCCACTGAAGAATATATTTAACAAGCTTCCATGTTTCCTCCTCCATGATAGGATTTTTAAATTATGAATGTAATAAAGACAATGATGTTGCCAGTCTCATGATTAATAGCTTAAAGAGACATTTGCTAAGCCTTCATTCTCACCATTATCACAAATTCACAAGCTGTACAGCTTTGTAAAATGTGGCAAAGACAAGATTTAACTCTATAGTTACACAGCTAAATCCACAAGCAATACAAGAAGGGCATTAGTGTAGTTTGATCTAGAAGAACAATTTAAGTCCTATGTGTTCCGTTGACAGATTCGTGTTTTTTAAATGCCACCTTAGAAGAAAGTGTCTAATGCAAGATTTCCACCCTTATTTATGCAATGGGTGACATCTCCAGTCTTGTATGTTGTCAGAACTTAAACCACAGTGAGTTGTATCACTGCAAGACAGAGAGCATCATTAGTGTTCAGCTCAGAGTTATTGAACTAATCAACTGGAGAGGCTTCTCCTAACAACACAGATCCCAAAACAAGCTGCTACAAACATTCCCTCAAACATCACATCGGTTGCTTTTAAAATTAAAATGAAACCAAACCGCTGAAAGAAAATAAGGTTTATGGTAAAACTCAATTTTATTACTTCACAGGAACATGGGCTTCATTCAATGCATGAGCACACCCACAGCGCCGTCGTTGCTCAGTGGAGTTAACTCTGCAGCACATCCCAAGGTTTAAATTTTCACGTTGAATTGAGTAAATGCTACAGTAGATAACGCCAATCAAAACTCTGAGAAAGTAAAGGCAGGTTAAGCATTACGCTGGAGATGCAGCACGAGCCAGCAGCTCTGTGCAAGCCTGTCTGGCTCGGTGATCAGTGCATGTGAAACATTCAAAATATCACCTTCACACTCAAGAGAGCCAGGTAAGAACAGAACAACTGCATATTAGACAGCACAAAGGTACAGCCTCCATTCTGCAAGTACCAGCAGCTCAGCAATAGGCATCTCTCTACTCACCTTGCAGAATCAAGGCCACACTCTGCATTTATTGATTTGTATCAGGGGCACAGCCATTTAAAACTATAGATTAGAGCAAACAAAATGGAAACTGATAATCCATTTTCAATTCTGTTTAAGGTTTATTACAACTCAGGTAGCTTAAATTTGTCACGCACGAGGCAGAGGCTTCACCAGTTCTGGGACTATTTGTATAAATCAGCACAGCGAGACAATCTCTTTGGAACAAGTCGTGAAATTTAAGCATCCGCCAAACCAGTTCAGAGTGATTTATGAAAATCTGAAGATCACATTAATGGAATTGCTAACAGCCATAACTACATCCACATAAATGTGCCTCTCATAATAAAAACACTCTACATAGTTCTGAATGTTTTAAGAACTAGTAAAATGACTACAGATTATGAAGTCCATCTCCTTTAAGGCATCAAAGACATTCTCAAGGAGGAGTTAATTAGTCCAGTTTCACAGGATACACCATTACAGAGCCTGAGATTCCGACTGCCTGTGATTAATTTCAACACTGCACCAACATACTTTGCTTACATTAGATCTGTTTTCAATTTCCCCCCCTTTTTTTTTCAGAGGCCCCTCACTGGTGTGTTCACAGCTGGAGACTCAAGTGCAGCTCCTCTGTGCTGCCCCATAACCAACTGGAACACTTGTCAGGAAACCTCTAGATGACAAGAAAGCACATAAGAAGTACTTTCCAACATGCATGTTTCCCCACCCTGTTCCCCAGTTCACAAGGCACCAGATTCAAGTGCAAGCCCCCTCCCCTCAAACGATCTGGGACACACATGCACTTGCTTCAAAGCACCCACGTTCAACACACAGCTCACAGAACTCCTGCGCTTTGGCTGATGCTGCTGATAAAGGGATCGTGATTAAAGACTCCTCATGATCTCTCATAGAGAGCAAGATGGATGCCTACCAACCAGGAGTAGGCACCAAGCCTTAGGACCCAACTGTCTGTAGTGCAGTGTTCCAGCACATTCCCATGCAATGAAAAATATCCATCAACAAGGCAACTTGCACAAAAAAATAAGGGTCTTTCTTTGAGGCATTAAGCCTCCCAGGTTGGTAGTCTCACCGGACACTTTTCAAGCTTCCTTACCAAATTGCTCAAGTTCTGAAAATAAAAGCAATTTGCTCATGCAGTTCTGTGTTCCACTCCCTTTCTGCCAGGAGTCTTGCTTGAAAATAAAGCCTCACTGGCATGTACCCAAAGTGGCACCACCTCCACATCTCTTCCTGGCCACCCAATTCTGTGTATTCATTCATACCAGGATATACATTCAGTGACATGTTTTACTGGGGTAAAGAACTCCGTCCTCTGGGTTAGCTGTAGCCTGGATCAGTTGTCCCACCACATGGCAGAATAAGCATTGGAACTGTTCACGTGACACCAGTGCAGAGAGGAGATGAACGGCAGCACTGGCTTGTATGTGCTACCCCACAGGAGAAACTACATCCCGAATTTCAATTCTCATGGAAGTCACCCTCCCCTGCTTGCAAGCACTCACCCCAAGAAGGTGCTGCTGTCCTGCCAGTAACACCTCAGGGAAACACAAATAAACCATGTGCTGTGGGGTGCTCTGCACCATACAATGGGCAAATATATCTTGCCTGTCTGGGTCTTAGGTTCTTTCTGATTCATTAAGTTCCTCGTTTAAATTATCTAACCAAGTGCTTAAGGCTTTCCTTATCTTGCTAAATAAAGCCAGTCCTTGCCAGCTGCCAACAAAGGGAAGTGGGAACATGCAAGGATACTGCAGGAACTCCTCCAGCACAGCATAGTGTGCACGTGCTTCCACTTCCTGGCCTGACTGTGCTTGGCACTCCCTCCCTTCTCCCTCCCGTCATCTAGGAGGGATTTGCACCTGGCTTAGCTCAAGTCTGAATTAATTTGCAAGACAGGGAAGTCAAAGTGGCTTTCCTCCATCAGAAGCCAGGGCTATGGACGGACACAAAGTGAAGCTGTGCAGCAGATGATGTTTAGCAATGAAAATACTTTTCCTCTGGGCTCATTCCTTTATCTGGCAGAAAAACACAGCAAAGACATTTGCTGATGTAGCAGTGCCAGACAACAATCTCTTCAAACAGAAGTAGCTCTCATCAGCAAGGAGCACATCAGAGTTTACAGACCAAGGTGCAAACCCAACAGATCCACCGCTCCCACTCATCCTTTGCCCAGCACAACAACCCTGCACAGCTCAGAGCTCGCAGGCTCCCACCCCTCTGGAGCAGGATGCCTTCACCTCGCAGTGTTTGCACTGCACCCACAAGAGCTGTTATTCCCAACCAGACCCATCGGTGCTACTGAACATAGACAAAACCAGGGATGTTCGACATAATCAAACAGCAGATGCAGCAGAAATGAATTAATTTATATTTGAACAAAAGCAAAAGCCAACGGGAGGTTAAAGACAACAAGCTTTGAAGACAGAGCTGAAGGGAGAAATGGTACATTTTCACTGCATATCGTGGATCTGAGAAATGACTCAAAGCCATCTGAGATGTAAACAGTTACAGCCAAAGAGTTTATCTTACTATCTAAGCTGTGACTCTTCAGGGCCAGCTTTATAATTCTCCTTAATACACACATCATGGAGACTTCTGCAGCATCTAGGAACTTACCATCCATCTGACTGACTGAACACTTCTGTACTTTCTATTATACAGACAAGAGCTGAAGCTTTATTTGTGCAAAGGCTGCTTTTTATCTATAGGGACAGGCTGATAACGACAGCCAGAGAAATGCTAACAGAACAAACTTTATTAGCAACTTGAACTATTTTAAAAAGGGGCCTTCACATATTAAAATTGTAGATGAGTTTAGCCACCCTAAAACGTGGTATTCAGTATTACACAGCCACAACAGGGACAATGGAACTACCAAATAGGTTCTAGCTGTTCTTTTTATGGCATTGATTTTTTTTGATACATTCAAAGCATTATTGCATCAGAAAACATATCATGCATCTTTATGTTTCCAGACAAATTCACCTGTATTTGTCATTTCTAGCTACATCTCAAAGGTGCACCAAATCTACCGCTTCATGGTTTTAGTTGCATGCTTTGCCTATATGCATGCTGAAATAATAAATATTAAATACAGGAAAGAACAGAAGAGAATCAAACTGACATTAGGAATATTCTATGGCAGCTCTGTTATGTTCTGCCAATTAAAGAACTTTGCAAAAAATTGAGGTAACAACAGTGGCCACACCACTCAGCTGAGAATCGCTCAAAATTCATGGAAGTTTTCAGAAATTCAAGTACACAAACACCAGCTGCAACTTGTCAGAAATGCCAGAGAAATTAGGTTGGCTGCATTTTATTAGTCTATTAGCTGGCGTTCACACAGCTCCTTGTAAATCCTTTTTCTCACTCGGGGCATATCTTCCTGGGAGAACTGAAAAGGCTGGTCTAAGGCGAGGCACTTGCAGTACTGGGGAAAAGGAAAAGGCTTGGTTGAAAAAAAGGACATTTACTACATGAACAATACAGGCCACTGATTTTTAAAAAGGAATACTCTTACCTGGAGCACAAAAACCCCACAGTCACTGTCATTTTTCTGTTGTGGAATGCACTGAAAGAAAAAGAAACAAGCAGAGACATGTCAGATCCTTATCCTTTTACTTATCCTTTTGTTCTCTAACTCCTGCCTAAAGTCCAAAAGGAGATTCAGCATAAGGATCAGTTGTCTCATGATCAGAGCTAGCTGTTCTGCAGCACCAGAAACTGAAGTTGTAATTACTTGTTCTCATCCCAAAGTTTGCAAGGTGACACTCAACACCTTGTTAGAATAACACCTAATATTTAGAAAAATATATAGTGTAGGAGAGAAAATAAATTACAAGTCTTTCTTTCAAGTTTATTTTCTTTTAGTGACCTATACAGAACAGCTTCTCAACTAGTTTAAATAAATGTTTGTACAGCATTATCTACTTTACACAGGACAAAACTGTATCAGCAAAGTCACACAAGCCTAGAGGAAGATTACTCTCAGCATCCATGCTACCAGCAGTGGCTTTCCTCCCCCAGCCACACCAAAAGGTTTCAGAGAACATGACAAACGGTTCATCACCAGGCAACAGGAATGAGCAAGGCAGTCTCAAATGGTAACTTTCAACCTTCATTATTTCCTCAAACATGCTCAATTTCGATATGCAGAGCTAAAAAGTCACAATCACTAGTGCTATTATGTCTCTGGCACTTGAAGAGGCAAAGTAATTGTTTTTTCTCAACTCCCAGATCTTCTGCCTCACAGAACGCAGGAGGACGAACTGACTGCACAGGTTGTGCATGAGTGCAGAGAGGAATAATTTCATCATTGTATCAGCATCTAAAAATAAACCTGTGCAAGGAGGGAGCTGTTGGAAGTATGTCTAGTGTGCAATGACCTGTTTTATATCTTTGGAGCCATTATGGGATGGCTACGCAAATTACATATTCCCTCATTTACACTACACACAAGTTATTCCCTTTCATTGCTGCCAGGCTTTGTTTACTCGCGATCAAACGCAATGTGCCACAAACAGCCCTGGAGACCAAAGCCCTCTATCCATAGCAAACATAAAATATCAGCAGTAGCAACATCAGCCTGCTCCCTCCCTCACCAAAGCCCATCCATTTGGCGTTCAGAACAGCCCTTTTAGGAGAAGGGGTGCAGCTGAGTCTCCAGCTCATTCAGTCCTTGACCTTGTGTCAATATGGACAGCAGCTGCAGGTTTTGCTGCGCACATATTTAATTGTCCAGAGAAAGGCTCAGGTCCCCAAGTCACTTGCAGAAAGTGCTAAAGCTGTGGGGGAAGCTCAGTGAACATCAGAGCTGAAATTCCCATGTGTAATGACCTGCATCTCTCCCAGCAGCCTCTACGTGTGCAGCATAAACCCATTTACTACTTGTACAAATATATGAATTTAGAAGCAGCTTCATGAAATCTCCCAAAAAGTCAGACCCCAGGGCTCTAAGTGCTGCCATTTACCTTTGTCACAGCAGTCTGCCAACCCTGAAGGAACTCGGGGCGATTCTTCTCTTTTGCTTCAGTCAGCAAATACTTTCGAATGTTCTTTAAAGAGGAAAGGGAAAAAAAAGCAACATTATTCGCCCGCTAAAGAACAGGAGAGAGACACTGACTGCTTGGTTGGTATCCTTCTGACAGTGAGGACAAATTTCAGGTGAGAATTAGGAGCTGACCTCAAATCTAAAGGTACAGAAATGAACTCTGGTGGGTACTGTGCCTTCTACCATCAAGGCTCATTTTGGTCTATCAAGGGGAGCTCTAACATCCCTCAGCCGGACTACACGCTGCTCTATTTCACACCAGACTAGCTGTGGCACCCAGGCACAAGGTTAGAGTGCTCCCAGACATGCAGAGAAAAACAGAGCAGCCTGGCATGTGTTCTTTCCTGGCTTGCTGGCTGACACCAAGGCCCTTACGTTGGATACGACCGCATTTTCCTGCTGGAATCTCAATACAAAAATGCTCAAGTTCTGCAGCTAATCAACAAAGCTCTAGGGAGAGTTTTAGTGACACAGAGGAAAAAAAATAGGCTGACAGAAGCAAAGAGAAGGAAGCAAGATAAATGAGACTATGGTCTTGGGTTAAGCAAATCCTTCTACTTCTCTGTAAACAGGCTAGGCATTTATAGCACCATTTAAACACTGCAGCACACGAATATTCACCTTAGTGTGGGAATCACAGTGAATTTTGGGGTTTTGCTCCTCTCCTAACCCTAGAACAGGCAAAATTAAAAGTTCCTCATGTCTGTGAGACATTCAGGTGCAAATGCCTTGCCTGGAATGGGACAGGAGAGACCATGTTGAAAGGCTGCAAGAGAGGCTGTCGGGCTGCCGAGAGGGATGGCTGGTTTATGCTGCACATTCACAAGCCAGAGAGCATGAGATCTCTTGCTCCCAGGACAAACATTAGCTTCATCCTCAGCAAATGCCAGCAGGCATACTATCTTCATTCAGAAGTCCTAGCTGGGAATTCTCCTGGGTACAATAATTACTACTCTTCTGTAAGCCAACAACTACACACAGTTAAAAGTAGAGGGCTGCTGCATCAAGCAAGCAATTAAGTTGACAAAATTAGCTTTTGTAAGAGGGTCATTACAATTTGCTAAGCCCAGCAAAAATTTCCTGGCTGCTCTTTATCAGAAAGACTGATAATTTAACTCCAGTGTTCAGGCTGCAGCCCTGAAAGGTTGCTGGGTTATAACCAGAGGCAAACACCCTGTTTCAATGCAGGCCAAGGAAAAAGGCAACACGCTGTTAATAGCACGGTAACACATAAACCCCACTGGGCAACACTGCAGCATCTTCAGTCCTGTGCTCTCACCCAGGCAACCTATCCCTAAAAGGACCACAATTTATCATTTATCCTAAACACAAGTCTCTTAACAGATGAAAGAAATCCCCTCACTCTCCTTGAGGTTAGTCTGCTTCCCCATGGCACTGGGCTTTGAGCTCTTGCTTTTTGTGGGAGTGACAAGACAGAGTCACCAAAGCTGTGCTGATTACACGGTCAGGCTAATTGGGCAATAGGCAATCTGACCTTAACTCCCAGCTCTGGTGTGACCCACGAGGTCTGCGCTTCAGACTCCTCACCGGGACAGGCTGATTCTCATTTCATACACAGCAAGACAATGACAGACATACCACATTTAAAGTTTATGGCTGAACAGAAACAAAGGGAGAGTGTTTTGTTTAAGAAAACAGTTCAAACTTTGCAGACATAGCTGTCACTCTTACCTCTACACAAAACTTAAAATGAATGCCTTGGGAATCATAAAATGAAATAATTCGACTGGGGATGTTCACAGTAATGAGGGACCAGTGGACTTCCAGGTGAATAGGAATTAACAAGAGAGTCTTTTTGAACAAGTCCACCTGGCGAAAAGAACAACGTATATTAGAGAGAGTTCCACAGGCAGAACGCAGCAAAGCAAGAGATTAATTGTATCCAACTTTCCTCTCTGCCACTCCATAACTGAAGTCTTCTTTTGCTCCCTCCACTCTTTCACCATAGTCTTCATGTTTACCTAATACACAGCTTATTAGCAGGCACGAAAATACAGTTACAGTCCAGAAAGTGGCTGAGGAACCTTGTACAGTATCAGAATTAATCACTACTGTATTTGTGACAAAATCCTGCCCACGTTGCACTGCAACATCTGTGTTGAAGTGGGATTTCTTAGGTAACGATGGCAATACAATTGAGCCTCAACTTAGGTTAGCTACATCTCTTCAGTAATGACACTTGTCCGGTGTGAGCACCACTCATTTCTATCAGAGCTGCACTGTGGGTAGGTGACAGACTTCATGGTTGTTGATGACAAGCTCAACACAACACAGCAATGTGCATTCACAGCCCAGAAAGCCAACTGCATCCTGGGC
Source organism: Oreocharis arfaki (assembly GCA_013398015.1). Taxonomy (NCBI): domain Eukaryota; kingdom Metazoa; phylum Chordata; class Aves; order Passeriformes; family Paramythiidae; genus Oreocharis; species Oreocharis arfaki. Next base: position 887,697 of record VZRR01013922.1, on the reverse strand, counting down.
TGCATCTCGAGCAATATGGCCAGCAGGTCAGGAAAGAGATTCTGCCCCTCTACTGCTCTCTCAGGAGACCACACTTGCAGTGCTGTGTACAGTTCTGACGCCCCCAACGTAAGGAGGTGGACCTGTTGGAGCAGGTCCAGAGGAAGCCAAAAAGATGTTCAGAGGCGTGGGGCACCTCTGCTATGGAGACAGACTGAGAGAGTGAGGGCTGTCCAGCCTGGAGAAGAGGAGGCTCCATAGAGACTTTATAGCACCTTCTAGTACCTAAGGGGCTACAACAAAGCTGGAGACGGACTTTAGACAAGGGTGTGGAGCGACAGACAAGAGGGAATGGCTTTAAACTGACAGAGGACAGGTTTAGATTAGATATAAGAGAAATTCTTCCCTGTGAGGGTGGTAAGACCTGGGTGCAGGTTGCCTAGATAAACTGTGGCTGCCCCATCCCTGGAAGTGTTCAAAGCCAGGTTGGACAGGGCTTGGAGCAACCTGGTCTAGTGGAAGGTGTCCCTGTCCATGGCAGGGGGACAGAACTGGGTGATATGCAAGGTCCCTTCCAACCAAAACCATTCCATGATTCTCTGAAGAAGCTGTAATTACAAACACCCCACGAAACCAGCAAGTTTGACTCCTTCGGCTCTAACACAGGCTCTGGGACTTGCCAGAGGAAGGCAGAGGACTGCAGAATGCTTTGGTGAACAGAGAAAAGAAGGGCAAGAAGGTAGAGCAGATTCATCCTTTCTCAAAGCTAACTTTGTAGCAGATGTACTGTGGTCACAGGCAAGCAAACAAGGGAAAAGGTCTTGAAGTACAGAACAAGTAGATCAGATGCAACACCCCCAGTGTCTGTATGGCAGATGAGCCCTTGAGCTTTTGGAAGCCAGCCAAGCCAGGGCCTTTCATGATCTTCCTTTTCCTAGCTCCTCTTTAAATGAGTGTCTAATTACTGGGGTTTTGGTGGCACAGTCCAGAAAATAAGCAAAAATAGAATACTGAACTAAATGAACTCATCCAGTGGGAAGATTTCTATGCTTTTTTCCTTTTCTTTTAAGCACTGTGCAATTTGAACAGTACATAATTGCAACACTACTGGCAAAGGCAGGTCTTTTGTAGGAAAGAAAAGTCTATTTCTTGAGTAACAATGGGAAGTTGAAGAGACAAAAAGGTCTGGGCATTCACAGCAGTTATCAGGCGAGCCTGGCTCACAACAGTCCTTTGATTGTGACAAGCATCGACCCTGCTCCCACCTGCAGAAACTGCTTTCTGACCGGATTACAGCACACTTGCTACACAACGATCCATCATTCTTCAAGAGAAGTAGAGGGATGTCAGCCAGCAGCAAGCTGAGACCACAAAGGAAAACTGGAATAAGATAAATGAACTACATCTTCTGTGATGTCCAGCAACAGCAGAGCCACACGAAACTCAAGGGTCCTCACGTGGCCCTAGTAGTTGGATTACTGCAGGTGTGCAAACCAGCAGCAGGAGAGTGGAAACAGGCAGCCAAATGTGGGGTCTTTAGTTACAAAATGATGTACAGGAAGAGTGATGGCAACCCAGATTCACTTTACCAAGACAGCAGAGTCAGCTCTGTGTCATGACAGTGGATCAGGAGCACCAATCTGATGGGTGATCAGAAGGGACAGACACCAACAGGAGCTCTGAAACCACTGCAGCCAGAGCCAGAACAGAATATCCTGTATCCCAGGAGAGAACATCCATAAAACATGGTGGTGTGTTTAAGGAGCAGAAACAAATTCCCCTTAATTGCACAGTGCAGGATGAAGGAGTCTACAGAATCCTTCCCCAAGAAACTTCTTAGTTCTCATTCGTGCTTGAGAGATTCTTCAGGAATTTAACTGTAAATGTCTAAACAATTGTCCTGCTCTCATTGGGTACCTCTCAGCAGCAACAGCAATACAGATTCTGCTTCCAGAATCTACCTTAATTTTGGGGGTTTTTACAAAATTTGGATTGCTGGAGAAAAAGAACGTTTAAAAAATAATAAGTGGGAATATTAAGCACTGATATTCCATCTCTCTTTAAAGAGATTTTTAATAAATTATATGAATAGATTTTATATTTGGATAATGAGTTCATCTCTAGCATTTCACAGATGTGTGCTATTTAAGTACTTCTGCAGAAAGATCATACATTCAAATATGGCCTTTGATTAGTCTTGCCTCATCTCCCATATTAGAAAGGACAAATGTTCATAGGAAAAAAAAAAAAGAATATTTCTTTTTGCATTAGCTACCTCTGAAAATATCACACCCATGATCTGGTGTGGGTTCTGGAAAGCAAGGTGAATTCTGTTCTTGTCATGAGAACAAGAGTCTGGCTTATTAACCACGGGTCTCTTTTCTGCTTTCTAGTACTTGGTATGTGTTACTCGGGGTAACAATTTGATTTTGTCAAAGAATGCCAGTTTGAGATAAAAGGAAGAAGCAGAATTAAGTCTACTCTTCTCTAGATTAGTGTACCTGGCACTGTCAGGAGCAGTAAGAGACATTTCTTGCAGTTAAATTAACAACTTGCATGAACATACACAAAGAGATAACCTCCCACTGAAGATTTAGCCATTCCAAGTACACTCTCACAACATCCCTGTACTAACTCGAATAGTGCCACACTACTATTTTCATCAAGCCCTCCCCACTTTATCCATCTTTGCTAATCCATCCTTGGCAAATAACACACTGTAACCCAGCTTCAAGTTAGTGACTGAGCCCAGCCCAGCAGAGCCCGAGCACTGATGACACCGTGTTAAAGGTACCTTCTTAGTCCATCGTTTCACCCCATTATATCCTTTGGTTACGAGCTGTCTATGAAAAAAGCTGTTAAAGAAATGAACCTAAAAAGAGAGAGAGAGAGAGGAGGAATGAGCACAGAAATTTTCATGCACAGTCATTCCCCTTCCCCCAGGATAATTTATACAAAACAACTTGTAATGAGGCAATATTTAATGCAGGTTTAGAAACAGAACCCCAGTAGGGACAAACAGAGGCTTTGCCAAGCCTCAACTATTGCTGTTCTTCAGCAAGCTAATAAAATATGCTTTATTTCCCTATAATATATGATGTGAGCCACTGCAGCATTTATATTTACATTTTTGTATCTCCAGGCATATTATGTTTAATTTTTTTGTTGGGGACAGACTTGGAAGAACAACACCAGGACAGGGAGTTTGTTTGTGTTTTCTTTACAGAAATCAAGGAAGAGAACACTGGACTGGAAAAGCGGGGGTGGTGGTGGAGAAGGGAGTAACTTCTGGCTTTAGTTACTGGAAGCTGAGACTTGGAAAAAGAAAATTGATCAAAACAGTTATGAGATTTAGTCCAACCACATTGTCTTTGGTATTCAACTACTATGACCAGCTCCCAGGAAGAACAATATTCTGCTATTGAGAAGTATTTTTAAAGTATGACAGATCCATTTGGTAAGTAAAAACCTACATTCATGAGAAAAAATGTAGGCTTAGGCAAAAAAAAAAAAAATAGCTCCAGGTTAACACCATTATTCCCTATGCTTAGCTTCTTGCAATTATAGAAACGGATTAATACAAATAGAAATCTGCAACATCTGTTTTTAATAATTCTGCTAGTGTAGAGGTGGTAGAAGGCTTAAGTTGTTACTTGAAAAAAAAGTTAAAAATTCAGCATCTGAGAACACAGTCTAACACCCATTAGCTATGCCTACAGACTTCAAAACCACATTCTGAGGTACCAGCACAAAATCTCCCCTGAGGATTTCAATTATGCACTATGAAGAAAAAGCAGATACAAGCAAACAGACACAATCTCCAATACCCCAAGCCTAGCACACACTCAGGAAATATGGAGAATACTAATGAAGAATCACCATCACCTCCAATCAAACCAACAATGCTCTTTCTTCCAAGCTTGAAGATTTTAAGAGCTACATTGTGCAGAGCTCATCTAAGAATGGCTTTGTTTGGTTCTTCCTTTGTGGTCTCACCTGAAAACTGTTCTGCCCTATTAGTAAACAGATGGGTTTTTATAATTGTCACTGCTGCAAATTTAGTCACAGAATGGAATGAGGTTTGTTATCTTGATTATTTTATGTTTTGCTTTCTTTTTCTCAACTGCCACCAACAGTCAGGCACTGCAGTTGCAAAGCTGTAAGCATTCTGTTGAGGATGCACAAAACAGTCCTGCAGAGTCAATACTGCCAAGGAACCAAGCAGCTCCACACAAATTCACATTCACCAGGCAGGCAGCTGACACAGCTCGAGCTGTTACAGCCCCCACAGATACAAGGTGGGCGGGAGGGTGAGTGCAAGCAGCACATGTGCATGGTTCAGATGCTAACACTCATGGTTTGTCATCTCAGCAGAAATCCATCTTCATCAGAAATTTCAGCTGAAACACCAGGCTGGTGAGCAAGGGCATGAATACTGCACTTTAGAAGCAGATAAGCTAGAAACAGAAACCTCTAGGGAAGAAAGGAGAGTGGGATGGGCCAAAACAGGGCACATGTCTTCACAGGTACATCAGTGACATTAGGCTGCCACAGAGACCAGCTGCAGAGATAATACAGTCAGCTCCTGAAACAAAAGCAACAGCACTGAAAAGGGAAAAGGAAAGATAGAAAACCTGAGCAGCCCATAGCAACAAATCATAATGGAACCTCTCAGACCATCATTGAGTCGAATCTTGACTCTATATCCGAAGTGTGCAAAGTTTCACCCTTCCCTCTCCACCTCTCATTAGGTATATTTCCATAATAATAAAACCCCCTCACCTTTTCAGGGACCGCATCCATTACGAGTTCACCATACATGTTAATTATCTGGAAGAGTTAGTAAATAGTTAAATACACACATCACAATTTTTTAAGACCCAAATTCACAAGTGCCCATAAAACGTAGGCCCCTACCCACTTACACCAGAAATACAGAGGAGCCTTCAGAGCCACACTGTCTGAAGGACAAGCACTCTGCAACTAATAGTGGTCGGCCTGGAGAGAGACTGTTACTGGCTGCTTGAAGTCTGCCTCAATCTTAAACGCAGTTTAATTCAATTTAAATCTACTGGTGCATGCCCTGGGCTCTGCATCCTTCCTGGTTTTTTGGCTGTGGGCCACAGTTTGCTATTTCACTCTGTCATTCTTGTAATCTGCTCAAGCTGGGGATGGGGAAAGTTACTAAAATTTATATGGGTACCCACTATTTTATCAAAATAGTGCTACATCATTTCTCCAAAAGGAAACAGTCTAGGTATGACACCTCCCAGCTTCCAGACTTACTGCACCTGTCACTGTAAAAGCTGCCCACCACTTCTTTCAGTTGTCAAGTGTAAAGTAAGGATAGCTCACCTGTACTGTCAGCAGAAGGTGTACAACTGATATTCTAATACAGATGGGCTAAAAAGGGTTAGGGAGGCACATAAACACCAAGCATCTCTGACCTGGTCATTCAGCCAGTTCTGGCCTTCCAGTGTAGCCAAATCATCCATATCTAGCATGTGCTTATTATAGAAGACCCGGAAATTGCAAGTGGAGGTTTTTGGATGTTTTTCCCGATACTTCATGATTTCCCTGGTGATAAAAGGTTTTCTAAAACAGGATTGAAAAGGTAGAGAAAAATCAAGTCAAGGTCATGTCAAATGGACTTCTGTTCTGCTAGTTGTTAGATGCGGAGCATGCAGAAGCAATGCAAGTGATTTGTCCTTTACCAAGTGTACAATGTGATATTGCTACACACCTATGGGAGAAATCTTCATTAAAGACTTCTTTTAATCTTCCCATGACGTCTTTTTCACAGAGTGGTACTAAACTGCCATATTTCTTCATAACTTCATCTAGGAATCCTTTAAATATACCAGAAAAATGAAAGTGCAAACATATAAAAACCTTCTGAGTTCACCAATCCAATAAAGCTTTCAGTTCTTACAAGTACAAGCAGCAGTCATTCTGCGCCCAACCAACATGCAGCACCACACATGGCAAGTATATATTTAAGAAAACTAAACTCAAATTGGCAACATTAAATAAAAGCGGGGGTAGGGGAAGAAGGACAAAAATAAAAATGCATGAATCTGATCACTCAGCTTTACAGGAAAAGATCAGCCCCTGTTCTTGCCATATACACACATATCTACAGCAAGCTAATTATACCAGGGCTAGAGAAGAATCCATCCCCTCCCCTACTTCAATTAGCATTTTACATCATTTTACTGCAACGTGAAAAGCCATCAGTTCCTGCAACAGGTTTCATTGAAAAGCCAGTATCCTGTCCTTATGGCAGGCAGAATGACTCTCCTCAAATGCAGGCAGCTGGAGCTGGCAGCGTTTGCAGCCTGCTCAGTTCCGCTGCCACACCACAGTGAACAGAAAGGACGCCAGACAGACTCCCAGCAAGTTTAACTCCTTTACCCTCGTGTCCTAAGGATGGCATTTAAGGTGACACAGACAGCCATGTCAGCCTGCCACTGCCCAGGAAAGCACTGAGCAACCACATCACCGGAAACAAAGATATTAACTTGGAAATAATGAAGAGATGAATGCTGGAGGAATTGAAAAACAGACCTAGTAAACAGACTTTTTTCTTTCTCAAACACAAGACTGGAATGCTGGAGATATGAATTCCACACAGGCATCCAAAACCGCTTTGAGAATGAAAGAGAATGGAGAACAGGATTTCAACACTTGCTAGTAAACAAGAGAAAAAAGACCAAGTAGTCCAGCTTTCTGAAAATGAATTTTCAGATGCAGCAGAAAACATGTGTTCTGTGTACAGAAAGCTGATGTGTACAGAAAGCTGGATCTGAGATCAGAGTCCAGGAAAACTGCATTAATCCAAAGTCCAAGACTTCTGAGGCCAGGATGTGATGGCAGAGAGCATCACTGGATAGTGCAGTGTGTGCTTACTAAGGCTTTAACAACATTTCCCGGAAACTTTTGAGATCAGGATAGGAAAAAGCAAGATGAGAGAAACATTGGACAGAAAAAGTGCCAGAAGAACAGCAGTAAGAACAAAAACCAAAGGAGAGAGACCACGAAAAAACCCAAAACACAATGAGCTGAGAATAGCAGTGAAGATATAACAGAAGGAAGGGAGGAAGGATTGAAGAGCAAGATCAGAACACAAGGAAGTGTTCTTCATGGGAAAAGAACCTTCCTTGCAACTCTGCCACACACTTGCCTAACAACTTTTATCCCTTACATTTCAGTACACTGTGACAGGCAGGGCATTACTCATTTTGGGTAGAAGCCTAGATAGACAATGCATGGGGCTTATGAGTGTACCTTATTCTGTTTTAATACACAAAAATTGTAAAGGCTTTTTATTAATATACAGAGGAAGGATTGCTCTTGTCACTACAACTAAGAGCAGCAGCAGACCTTCAGACCTCCAGCAAGATACTGACCTTACTTGGGCTGCTGTAACTCAAGGAAGAGAATAGAAAGTTCAACCCTGGGGCAAAATCAGATACCCATCATGAACAGGATTTACCACGGGGCTGTCTGATACCTAATAGCACTCCTAAATGCAGTAAGCATTGCAACCCATTAAGGTCCGAGTTCAGCTGCTGCAGAGAAATTCAAAACCCGAGAGCAGCCTTTATACTTGCACCTCCTTCATGTTGCACCCCAGGAACTCCTGCCAGGTTAGCACTATCTTTTAGGGTGCAGTTAATTATTAACAACACTCCTAAACACACAAGAGCTCCTGTACACAGTTGTACCACAACTAAAATTCTTCTTTACAGCTTTTCAGGTGAGAAAATTCAGAAGTACTGTATTATCAGACCACAAAACTTTAACCTTTGCCACCCTGACACAACCTTGGTTCTTGCCTGTTATAGAAGGACTACATCTCTTTTTCTGACGGACAAACTTTAAAACTCTGCTGCAGAAGTGGTCTGCTCACTGGGTTACCACAGTTTCTCTCAATTTCTCACACAGCATCTGGTCCTTGCTGGATGACAGAAAGCCAGTCACAGAGAAACACATCCCACACTAACTTGCAGATATGGATGTGGAAAGCTAAATCCTCTCTTGAGGGTCACTGTCTCCTTCTTCACATTTTGCTTTAGAGAAATCAATTGCAAAACTGAAGGACAAAAAGGTGGGCAGAAAAATCAGAGCACGTCAAGCTTCAAACAATTCCTTTAACACTCACTGACACCAGCTTCAAGCTTATGGGACTCTAAAAAGCCAATTGCTCCAAAGGAAGTTATCAGAACATCTCTGAAGTTACACTGATGGTACAAGATGGCACAACGTGTTAACTCACTGCTCTTTACCGTGTATGTAGAATGCTGCTACACATAAATAAGACACCAATTACTATTTTTATCATGTTCCTCTTTAGAGAGACTACAGAATACTGCATGCTCAGCATAGCACAAAAAAACCCCAAAGCCTTTTTGATGAACCTTTGCTAAGGCTGGTCTTGCCTTTTTAAAAAATATTGTCTCGTAGGATTCATTACGCCTACTTTATGAACAATTGGAGAGAAAACTAAGGGACAATGAACAATATTTGACTATTAAAACCTGAGCTTAAGTGATTCAGTTTAAGACTAAGAGCAACAGAAGAAAGTATAAAGCAGAAGGAAGCATTAGAATACCTAGGATTTTCGAAAAACAAATTAAGAATAATAGTCAGCCACTTAAAATCCTGAACCTTTTGATTCCACATGATAAGACATTTAAAATTTCTATCAACAATTTTCTGCAAAGATTCCAATTAAACTACATTGTATTTAGTTTACAATAAGACAAAATAATCTTAAAATAGCTTGTCAGATAAACATCCATCTGTCCCTGCTTCATGCAGCTCTCCTCTTTGCAGCCTCACTTCAGCAAGTGTTATGCTAAGTGACCTTTACAATTCGCAGTAAGAAACCATTCTTATAAAGGAATTAACACAACATGTAAACTCCACAATACATGCAGCAGTTTTCAGGAACTCCTGGATACCCTAAGATATTTAAAAGGTGTACCACAAAGCCACGTTGCCAACTGCTCATCAGCCACCCGGGAAGTTTTCTGACTGTTCCTTTTGCCTCCCTTCCGAGTTCCTGATTTCAGTCCTGTGCTTTCTGGTAAAGGCTCCTCAAGAGGACTTTTACAGTAAGGGTGATCTAGTAATTTTGAACTAAAAATGTCCAAGTTTAAGGAGCCTTCTACTTCCATCTGGCTAGAGCTGTCCTCATTCTGTGTCACCTCCATGGATAAAGGTCCATTTGCAAAATTATCACTGACATCAGAATCCTGCAAGGAGGATTGCAACAGTGTCATTCCATCTACACCCACAACCTCCTTGGATTCTGCACCATCTTGATCTGAAACAGCAATTTCTTTTCCTGTCACAGAGACGACAATGTCAGAGTAATGATCCTCTGCCAGAGCCCCGTTGGTCTCCACCTGGTGCAAGGTCTCAGCCTCTGGAGAAGCTCTAACATGCAGGTCTGGTGGGACGGCATCCACACAGCCATCCTGCCCTCTGGATTCTGGATCCTCAGAACATGGCTCAGCAGACACATCCTGTGTGTGGCAGATCTCAGGTGCACATATTTCATTCTCCTCTCCTAAAGATTTGGGTGTATTATTGTTCATATCTGATAAGCTGTACCGCTTCCAAAGACGGTTACTTTTAGATTTCCAGGAGGAAAACAAATTACACAATCCACTTTCAAAATCTGGCTGAAGCGTTTCTTGATGGTCCCTTGTAACCTTCTGCACCAACCTTTGCTTGATTTTTCGCAATTTGCAAGTCTTGCCTCTTGCTCGAAGTTTTGGGTATTTTATAATTCTATACCAAAACCTAACCATAGAAAGTTTCTTATGCATCATAAATAAAAATCTCTTTTTTACAGTATGATGGTTAAATTTGGACCTCTTTAGAGCTGTCAAGGGGCCACAAGTTCCATTCCACTCCCTTTGCAACAGCATTTCCTTTTATAGTTGTTTAAAACTACCGGGACTGTGTTGCCCTCATCATTACTGCTCTCCTCCCTGCTATATACAAAACCACCTTTCTTTACAGGTAAGGCAGCACCTTCCAGAGAGCCACATGAGACACAACAGATATGGCCAGAGATGCTATTGAGAACAGCAACAGTTTCAAATTCTTCATTCAAGGGATGTTCACTCTGAAAGGATTCATTGTTGAATTTCCTTACTGCTTCTCCAGACGAGCTTTCGGCTCCGCAATAGGGACAGGATCTTTTTGCTCTCAGTAGTTTTGTAAGGAAAGCTGTATGACTCTACAGTAGGTTTTAGAGAGGGTTCTGCATTTAGAAGCACATCAGGAGCCCACCTGCTTTGGAGCTCAAGTGTCTTCCTTCTGCACTGCAGTCTTCTGTACAGTTTGTTGTGATTTAAGCTCACAAATAGCTGAGCACTCTGTCTTTTCTTTTAAGTCAGGAAAAATTGCTTCTGGAAGCAGTATTTCCCAAGCTTCGCAAAACCAGTGGTCCATCTTCCAGATTGGGCCAGCAGCTGACTTCTTTGCCAAAGCAAATGTCTTCTATGGCTTTTCATTTTTCTGCTGCATTATGATCTTGAAAAACAGCTGAAAGAATAAGGGAAATGAATTCAGAGTTATCTGGACTGTAACATAATAGCAAAACACTAAGGCACATTCCTCAGGCCACATGCCTATCTAAAATTCCACCCCTCCTCCAATCACAACCCCACATTCCCGAAGACATTTTCACTTGCACCAGAAGGAAAAACAAACAATAGTTGCAATGGTTCGGTGTGTAAACAGGCTTTTCTCATTTACCTTCCCTAGAGGTAAAGCAATAAACAGGTAATTCCCACCCATCCCATGCTCCCCATATGTAATTCATGACTCTCTAGCCTGAGGTTAAACCTCTGTCACTGCCCAGGCTGTAGGGCAAGCACAGTTAACCAGCTTGCCTCAAAAGGCTTTTGAAAAACAAAACTTTGAAGTCCAAGTTATTAACAAGTGTGTGCAGGTACCCCACCCCATCAGCACTGTACAAAGGAGCCCTCACTCTTGTGCAATAAACGTGAGCAGCCTCTGAAAACACCACACATGCTGACATGAAGTTTTCCTTTAAAGGAACAGCAAAGCACAAACAGCCACAGAAATTTTGATTCCCTGACTAGATAAAGAATGACACAGTTTACTCCTGAAGTAATTGCTCTGTATTTACAGCAACATCTCACTCCATATGACACCACCACTATCAGCACCAATGCAGCACAGAAGTTAATAATCTTAAAAATTCCTTTCTCCACTAAAAACCTGCATCTCAAAGTGTTCAATAAGGACATATCTGAGACTACAGAGTGTATAAAGCCTGCATAGTAATATCTGTTTGTCTTCACTACATACCTAAAAATACTAAGGTTAGACAAATCCAGAAACACAAGGGGAAGGCACACGCAGCACACACAACATGGGATACTTCATGCAAATTGCCCCAGCCTCACCATGTACATCCCACCTGTATTTTACAAGTTTGTATGTTTCTCAATTCAGAAATGGACTTTGTCCTGCCCCTCTATCAGACTTACTTCGACTTACAGACTATTATAACAAGTTTTGCCTTAGCCATGTCTGTCCTAATTGTTACACAGTCAAGCATAGCTGAAAAAAAATGAGTCTATAAATGAAAATAAAACATTAACAACTGGACTTATAAGGCAAACATGAATGACATCTGCAAAAACAGGTATTTGAAGCCTGACCTAAGAAGCTCTTTTGCATTTTTCACTCTATTCATCTTAGACACAAACAGCAGTTGGTGTTTTTTAAATTTATTTTTTTGTGGAGTGAGAGGGTAGTGGAAACGCAGAGAGGACAAAGAATATAATTTATCACTTACCACCACACAGAAAACTGTCCAGAATTCACTGTACCTACAACCTAGAAAGAAACCTGGCTACCTCCACTGACAGCACAGCTTAACAGTACAAAAGCACTACAACAGGGCCTGGTTCTTCTGTAACCCTTTATTACTCACCACACAACTCAGTTATCAGAAAAATCAGGACATAACATCTCATCACACCAATTTTCTTGTACTTGCTCATCTAGCACTTGCATATTTCTCTACCCTAGACACAGTTTATGCCTGCTTTTCTACTACAAACTCTGCATGTCTGTCTATTGTGTGCAGCACCTACAAAACATTCCTTGACTGGCCTCAGTAAACATCAGCCAAACCACAGGCTTGCTAGGACAGCTTATTCCAGCCACACTCCATCCAGGCAAAACAAACAAACCCAGCCAAATCTCAACATTCTCAACAGAGCCCCATACACAAGGGGCTTCTGCCAACACAGGAGTGTTGAGCATGCCAAGGAGAGCACAGCAGATGAAAGCAAGGGTTTCATCTTCTCAGGCTCTGCAATAGGTGCCACATACCTGCCAGTTTTTAAGAACATTCCTGAACAATTTGGAGTCACCACCTTTCTCCTTGCTCTCCCACAGCCAAGCCCAACAGCCTCCATGGACACTACCTCAGATACAGAACCAAGGTGAGCAAGCACTGGATTTCTGAATGGCCATGGGTTACACAGGAGCTGAAATTCCCACAGCTGCCACTGTTCCACCCATAGGAGACTGAACTAACGATCATAGTGGGACAAACACTGAACCAGATTCTAGCAAAGGTAAGTCCTGGTAACAAAAAGGACCTGAGGCAAACCTGACTGGAGACAAGAGTGGTGCCACAGTTTCAACACAATTGCAACAGCAGTGGAAATAGGTCATTTGCCCACTGGTGTCATAAAATCCAGCTTCTTAAAACTGCAACAAAGGAAGATGTTAGGAAAGCTACTCTACCTACCTGTTCTTCTGTTTCATTTTTAACTTAGATCATTAAAAAATGCTTCAATTATAATCTACAGGATTAAAAAATATTTCATGTTTGTCTGTGATGCCCACACCAATTTCTCCACATCATAAAATTTTTCTGTACAAAAAAGTTTCTCCTTAAAGTGTGAATAAAGGTTGAGTAAGCCATTTAATCCAAGTATTCTTGCCCCCCCCCCCCCCTTTTCAAACATAATCAGTTTTGAGTCTGGATCCCCTTAAAGCAAAGGCCTCCAAAGAACAGTTAATCCCAGTCCTAGGAGCTGAAAGTTCAGTTTTCTAACAGCAGTGTTACTCAGAGTGACAAAAGATAATCCATATGCAAATATTTAATTCAAGATGTTGCATGAAGAACTTACTTTCCACCAGTGCTACAGGAGTATCACTGGGTTTACTTGGCACCACGAACCAGCAAGGCAAAAGGACAGCTTAGAAGTGCACTGCTAGAAAAGGAACTGAAGTGAGCAGTGTAAAACCAAAAATAAAGCAAGCACCACCCAAAGTTTAAGAACCTGAAGTGAAATACTTGCCCCATTCATTGTCATAGATGAAAAATCCCTGAACTGAGGAACGTGCACCACTAGCAGTCATCCGGCTAGTGTAAACCACACCTCCACTGCACAGGGATGCTGCCAGTACTGTGGCAGGGTGGCAGGGTTTGCCACCAGCAAACACAAACCCAAAAAGCCCAAGATGTACATGTCCCAAAGACCAAAAGTGAAAGAAATTTATCATAAGTCACCCCTTTAGCTGTGTTTGACATACCATCTGCAAACCATTTAATATTATAAGGCACAATCTCTTTTGCACTGGATGACAACAACCCCAAACTGCTACACCTCTGTATTAATGGCAGATTCCGATCATAAACTTGCTTTGGACTCGAATTTTTTAAAAATATATTTGGGAACCACTCAGTTTTCAGAATACTTATCCCAAGAGCTCTGGTAAGCTACAAGCAAACATGACTGTGGCAACCTGACATCAAGCACTGAGCACTTGCATAGGAATGGGGGAACATGAGGCCCTCGATCCCTTATGAGTAACAAATTCAGTGCCCACACACACACACACTGTATTTTCCTTAGATCAACCAGCAGATCGCTCCATTTGCAACTTAGACGGCTGCAATTTACATCACCTTCAGTGAAACCGAGTACTGTAAAAGACACTACACATTCATATCTTTCACCCACTATAAGCCTCTTAGTTTAACAACTCATTAGTCCTTGGCAGCCCTCTTTATTTTTGGCAGGTTTAGAGACCTCAGGTTTTAACTGAAAAGCACAAAAATGGGAAAGGCAGTCCCAGCAAATGCTGCTGACAGGACCCTACCAAAGGTTTCTAGCTGACATCTGAACTGTCAGACCACAGAAACCTTTTGTCCACACAAGTGGAGAACAAACCCACAGCTCTGCAGAAGAGCTGCTCCATCATGCTTAGATCGCGACAAGCCATCTAGGGCTGTGTCAGGGGTTCCAGTGGATCAAGAGTCATGTGGAAATTCTTCTATAAAAGAAGCTTGTTTTTAAGAGCATCAGTAATGTAAATAAAGCAAACAGCCTTGAAAGCGTGGCCTTGTGCAGGCAGGAGTAACTCATGCATCACCTGCTCCCGTGGGAGGCAGTTCTTACAACACCCAGAGTTCAGCCTTTCCCAGTGGAGATCTGGGCAGCTCTCAAGGACAGGAGGCAAGCAGGAAAGAGAAAGCCAGCCTGAGACTATGGTGTGCAGCTGAGACATACTGCGCAAGATGCCCTCCTTCCCCCAAGCAGAATCCAAAATTGGAAAGAGAGAGAGGAAGTCTGGAGCAGGGTGTCTCTCTTCAAACCACCACGTGGCCAGAGCTAAGCTGATAAGGTCAGGAAGTCTGAAATGACTCAATTAGCACATGTAAAAGCAGACCTGCAGCACTAGCAACTATCCCCTCTTCTCTTTCTTTTCTGACCAGCACAGTTCTGTGGACTGTTAAGCAAACATTTTGTCCCAGAGGTGAAGCAAGCCCTAGGAAAGGCACTTTGACAAAACATAACTCATTAGCACAAGACCATACAGAAATAGCCAAAGTCCGAAGTTACTGACTCACAGGAACGCAGCAGGGCACGCGGCGGGTGACCTCATGGTCACACTGCAAGGCCTGAACTCCTACAGTTACCAAGGACTCTTCTCTCAACGCGCACTTCTGGGAACTAACTCACACTCTCACCTAGCTGGCTACACATCTACTAGATTTATTTCTGGCAAGATGATATAATTTACTTACAGAAACATCCTCCTTCAGGCTAAACTAGATTAATGGAGATAAGTATCCTAGATTACAGAACTTTTAAGAGAAATACTGTCACAAATCAGAGATGGAAATTTTCTAGATTAAAGAACCCAAAGATCCTTTTGTACAAGCAAAGCATAAGGATATAAATATTTTTTAATCTTTAGGCTTTAGATTGATTTTAATGAAATGTGACTCAAGCTTTGTCCCTTCCTTCCTGAATACCTCTGCAAGGCAGAAGCACGGAAATAGCTGAAACAAAGTCTATCAAACTTTGCTGTCCAAGCTCTGTGAAGGGAACAAAAACTGATATTTCATCTGAGGTCCTTGCATGTGTCTGAGGTCAAGGGTCTCCTTGATGCTTTCTAAAGGCCTTCCTTAAGAGAGAGTGTATTTCCACAAGTATTAAACACATCTTCCTGCAGCTTTTAAAGATCATTTCTCTTCTTGTATTAGCAACATGCAAAGATCAGTAAAGATGAAGGTATTACCAAAGGCAATCCATCTCTCTTCTGAGCTAGAAGTCTGGGCTAGAACAAGTGTTGTTTGGAAATGGTAGAGCACGTTAGTTAAACCCAGCTTTCAGCTGAGGAACACATCTCTGCTGTGCTTGTCCCGTGGCACAGCACCTACAGCTGCTGCTGAGCTGCCCGTCCCTCCCGGCCAACACAGCCTGGAAGGGCTGAGAGACGGGAGAGACAACAGCACTGGAGCAGATAAGCGCTGTGCTTACACTGCAGAGACTGGGAGTCCCAGGGAGCAGAAGACAACTTGGGGGCAGAGAAGCCGGGTCGAGAGCCCAATGATGGAAAAGCAAAGCTCTTGCAACAACTGAAAATACCCTTCTACAGCTTCCCAACCCCATCAAAACCCCAACTCTCACAGCGTCTAGTAAGGGAGAGCCTCCCCGTGCTGCTCAGAGCACAGCGCCCCTGGATTCTCCCCGACTCCCGCTGGCCCGGTCACAGCCCCGTGGCAGCCCCCGGACAGCGCGGGGCGGGCAGGGCAGCAGGCCGGAGCGCAGGGAGGGCCGGAAGGCAGCGCAGCCACACGCGGTGCCCCGCGGCCTCCGCCCGCCCGCCCGCGGCCCCGCGCTGA